>JBAMHX010000021.1:3675485-3698198 GCA_037177515.1 Pseudomugil tenellus
CCACTGTCGCCCCATGCTTGCTCAGGATGGGAGATTGCATCAAATCTTGATCAAAGTCAAGATTAGATGCAATCTTGTTGGTTCCCTATATAAGACTATTTATATATTTTATATACTATTTTAATTGGCCGATCTCTGTGAAGCGCCTTGAGACGACATTGTCGTGAAATTGCGCTATACAAATAATGTTGAATGGAATTGAATTTTTATATCTGCACTTTCCCAGAACTTTCTTCCTGACTTTGCAGAATCTCTTGGTCTTCGTGCCGTTTCCTTAGTGGTGTTACAAACTCTGGAGCCCTTCACAACAGATTACACAGAGATTAACTTGTATTTACCTAATTTGGTGACTTCTGGTTAAACTGGCAACCTTGTATCTTAAATAGGCAAAGTCAAGGGGATTTACTGGGGAGCTGGACTCACCAGACTTCCTCGCTACTCAAAGATCTCTGTACATAGAAAAGAAGTAAATATTTAATTTTATACTCGTTTCACTTTATAAGATCAAATTGCAAACTTTCCACCTTTTTATAACTTTTCTGAACAGTTATATATTAATACATTCTTTAATACATTCTTTCTAATAACCAGAAAACCCACAGCTTGCATTGTAATTTTATGTAAACCAGTCAAAATATTGACCTCATATGTATCATTCACTACTCTTATAATTATTAATTCCCTTGAATTGGAGCCCAAATTTAGCAACGTTTCACAAGAAACCTTTGATTAAATATGTTTGTCCCCATCTTCAGACTGTATAATGTCATAACCCAAAGAAATCAGATGCCACTGTGTTCAGTATCCATTTGAAAACAGTCAAATGTATTAGCATGTTTATTTTTCTAAGCTTATCCTGTTGTAGGATGAGCGGTTTGTTTATAGCTGCCTGGTAATTTGCTGTAGCTTCTGCCATGTTGAAATATTTATTGCCACCCAGTGTTGTATTATTTGTTGTTAGTGTTGTTATTATTATTATATATGTTTTATTGTTTTCACCATGATCTTTAATTGATGATGATGAGAGTCGGACCGCTGTGGAAAGCCTTCTCCTGTATGTCCCCAAGATCCTCAAAGGGGTTCAGGACTACGTAGCGGCCAATCCATGTGTGCAAATGATGTCTTCTGTTCCCTAACTCAACACCATTTCAGGACCCTCTAGTTTTCTTCAGTCAAGGCTGGTTCCAGTTTGGACAAAAAGAAAAAAAACATGTTAAATACATGTTTATGTTGGTATTGGGTCATATTAATACTGTCCTCCACCAGACAAGAGGCAAAGTAAAACACCATGTTGGAATTTGCTGTTTCATTGCAGCACTACACGTCTTTGGCCTTTTTTTGTGACAGGTTGTTGGTTAGAGTAAGATGGGGACAGCTCAGGGGTTTCTTTGTGATGCTTCTCCACTCGGTTTAACAAGCCTGTGCTGAAATCTTCATGCTATAAACGATAGGAAATGTTAAGGTTGGTTGATGAGCAGTGTGTTGTATTCATAGAAGTCTTTCCAGATGCTCTCAGTGAAAAGGAGGAAAAATAAGCTTTTTCAAAATCTAAAAGTCTTGCCCTCCAGATCCGTAACACAAGTTTAATAGCATCTACATCTCTGACACAAAAAATGGCAATATAGCAATAGTAGGAAAGCCTGCGCCATGGCATGCACTACCAGACAAGATGTTTTCCTTAGATTGCCTGAGGTCTGACTAGAACTCTTGTTCCAGTCCAGGACAATCCAGTTGTAGCAGATGTTCAGTCAGGCTCTGCTGTGATCAGATCTTTGTGCTTCATAGCCAGACTTTAACTCAAGTAAAACATTAATTCTGTTATTTTCTGAAGTTTTTTCTGCTGTGTTCCAACAACCCGATGACCTGTTATGGAGAAACATCTTTACAGCTTTTCTATCATTTCACTGTTTGGATTCAAACAGAAACTACAACCAGAAAAGTGGTTTTTAAAAGTTATTTCTTTCCTTTTTACTTCCAGTTCATCTAAACTCAAGGTGACGTATTTCCTGCAGCTTGAGCTCATCTGAAGGTTTAGATTAAACGGAGAAGAATGTGCGGTGATGATGCAAAGGGCAGAGCTAACCAAAACACCGATGCAAGCTGTGTCGGTAATGAAATGCTTTTATGTTTCATTCCCTTCTTTTACGGCTTCTGTTCATCTAACAGTTTAAGCAAAATGAGCTCTGAGTGAATATTTTTACTCATTAAACCAGTAAAAGATGTGCTGCTTTGAAAGCGGCGTGGCAAGCAGCACTGTTGCTCTTCTTATTATTACCACTAGTTTCCACATTGTTTTGGTAACTAATATCTGAATCGGGGCAGTTTAAGTCTTATAAATCTAAAAACGCTTCTCAGTCAGTGTGAACTGTATCTAATAGCCCAAAAGTAAAATCATGCTCTCATGTGTTGTAAAAAAAAAAAAAAAAAAAAAAAAACACAGGCTATAAGGAATAAAAGCTGTAGCTTAATACCAGTAGAGTTTTCAGACCGATACATAATTAGACAAAAGAAAATAATGAAGCTAAATATGGATGAGTAGATTAAAAATCCCAGAATCTAAATCTGAACCTCTTTCTGTCTGAAATCTAATGGATGCTTATGGTGCAACCGATTTATAATGAATTATAATTAAATATGCAATTTTGACACAAAAGGAGTGAAAATAGTATTATAATAGTATTATATCCTCTTGTTATTAATGTTTCCCACACTGTTTGATTCACTGCAGGAAGCTGTAATAACATTTGATAAATGGTTAAACACAAACTATGCAATAGTTATAAAGATCTTATTAATCCATGTGTTTGAGTTTCTATGATTGCATGCTCAAGTATTGTAATAATTTAGTAAAACATAGGATAGTATACATGCTCAACAAATGACACACTGCTGGTTATTTTGTGCACTGAAGCAGCTGGACTTTATAATCCATTTAAACAGTAGATTTTAATATCACCTAAGCTGCACAGCTGCAGACTTCTTCTCCTGTTTTGGGATTTACAGTTTATTAAACGGCTCCTTATTGTGTGTTTTCTGATGAAAACCGATCAAATACAGAAACACACTTTTAGTCCCCTACTAATTTGTCAGCTTGCTGCTCCCAGAGATTGAGTTTGACACGCCTGATCCTGATTAAATTGCTTATTTTGATTTCAGCTTTAAGTATGGAGCTCCTCCTGGAGGGCTGTGCTTTAAAATTTACATAAGCTGACTTTTATTAATTGTTTGGAAGAGATTTTACCCATTTTACCAGAATTTTTTTTCTGTATGATTTTTCAGATTAAATCATAAACGACATGCGAGTACAAGAGGACTTTTCTTTTTCCAGCTGAGTCTGCAGATTCAGAGGTAAGTATACAATCCAAAACTCCTCCATACAAACACAGCTTCTGTATTAAATGTTAAAATAAAGCCTATGTTGTTTTATGGAGCTACTTTTTTATTTTGCAAAGCAGAATGTAACATTTTTAGGTGGAATAGAAAATCCAAGAGAACAAACAGTGTTTTACATCTTCTGGCTGCTTCTCTGATACATTTCAGAAAACGATGAGTTAACATTTGAGTTATTGTGCTTAAATCTGAGGTATAATTTGAACAACGTTCAGTTGCTATGTCAACAGGCTGAATTAAACTGAATTTAAATTCAGCATTAATGTTTTATTTTTCAATCATAACACGAATGTTTCTTTAAATTTCCTTTCAGATTTTTCTGCTGAAGCTGAAAAAGCAAGGACGAACAGCAGGACTGAGCTCTGCAGCTGCTGTAAGAAAGGAGGGTTGAATCATGTTGTGGTACAATTGAAAATGATTTTTATTTGATCATTTACACTGAATTGATATAAACATGTCCATGAAACAAAATGATTCAAACATTTAAGAAAAGCATATGTGGTAATAAGCACAGACGGGGTTTTTGGAAACATAAGTTATCACAAACTGACCAAATGGGAACAAGAGAGCTTCCGCTACACAAAACATCCTATATAACAGATTATATTTAAGTCAGTTTCCATGTCTTAATTTATAATTTCTCCCCCTTTTTTTTTATTTGTTTCACTTTTCTATTTTTTTGCCTTTGACAGCACATGCAGTCAAGTTGTGTTCTTGTTATCCTGATTCTCGTCAGATCAGTTTCCTTCCCTCTCCTGCTGAATCGTTCAGCACCTCCAGGTGTTTTTGTTTCTGCACGTCCAGTGTGCAATCATTTCTCCTCCTTGGAGGTGAAAGCCGCGCAACAGGAGGAAAACTGGAATCTTGGGTTTCAAAGAATCCTCAGTGGTTCATCAAAAATCATCAGTCACCAAGCAAATGTCACCGAAAGCCCAGCAGTAATAGAGGCTGTCTGTTTGTGCCATAAATAAATAAATACTGAACAAACCGATAAGTTAATTTAAATAGATAAATAAATGTCAGAGGCTACATGCGAAATAATAAATTAGAGCTTCAAACGGAACCAGCCCAGTGGTTTGATAAAGGCCAACAGGCCCATAGAAGCGCCAGTTCTCCTCTTTGGGGGCGTTTAGGAGAAAAAAAAAATGCCAAGTGTGCAGCTGCAGTTTGGGGTTTGGACAAATATCCTGACTGTGTGTTTCCGGTGCGCCGTTTTGGATGGGCTGGATTGATAAAACTAAATGCAGAAGGTCACTGCGCAGGTGAAGGAGCACGTTTTCCCGCTGCACCTGCTTACTAGGTGAAACTCATGGAAACTGTGTGCTCCAGCGCTTTGCGGCGCAGCGACGCGATGCTTGTCCCTCTCCACACGTCACTGTCCGGGGAGCTACACAGCTGAGGCGAGCCGGTCACGTTGGTCGGGCCCGACAAGGACGCGGGTACCATTCCGGGAAAGGTGGGCTGGTAGAGGTGCGACTGCAGCCCGGAGCCGTTTGACGACATGTTGGACAAACCCATGGAGTTGGGCGGCGGCCCTGCGCCGAGGCTGCATTGGGATAGGGACTGCGCCATGGCCTGCTGGCGCCCCAGAGCGGGCGGTAGCTGCAGCTGGGACACACCGGGCATCCCTGCCGTGGCCCAGCGGGTGTCGTTAGCGTGGAAGGAGCAGAGGCTGTCTCCCATGGCCGCTGCTGCGGCCGCGGCGGACGGGAACTGGGGCAGACCGTGGTGCGTCGGCAGGAGAGTCCCCGGAGCTCTGAAGACATTGGTGGTCTTCTTGCGCTTCTTCCATTTGGCGCGTCGGTTCTGGAACCAGACCTGCGGAGAATGTGAGGTGAGTTATTGGGTTCAGGTGTAATGGCTGCTGTTCTGTTGACAGGTCATGTTAGCAGAGCTGGAAGCCACATAAAAAGGTTGTGACATCACTGTTATCATCATGATCCCAACTACCAGCAGTAAATCAGCTGAACGGGACAAATATTTAGACAAAAACTGAATCTTTTTACAATATTTGTGTTTATATGGGGAAAATGGAGTACATTAAGTTACACTTAAACATTTTGACGTTTTTCGTTCATTTTATTTTAACATTTTATATTTTGACCCTATTTTCAAAACAGTTTTTTCTGAAATTCAATTTTATATTTTTTTTTTACCAATTACTATTCTTTTTATTTACATTTTTTTTTTGTGCTTTCAATTTTGTAAAATAAAAAAATTAAAAAAGGTTATCAGAATATTACTTGACCTCACATCGGAGGATTGGAAATAGCTTCTCACATAATAAAAATGATGTTCTTGCTGAGATCAATAGTTTTTCCGCTTTATTCGGGCGTCCTTGAGCTCCCTTTGGTCCGCTTGAAAGCGGGCGTCTGTGATTAATGTGAAGATTTGCTTGAAAAAGTGGAGCGCAGTAATAAGAAGGGGACAATCTCACTCTTCCCTCCCGGCGTAGCCAGCCGTGAAATCCGGCCTGAAATGCATTACACTTCAGAGGAAAGAAAACGCAATTCCTCATTCGCTTTAAGACAGAGTGCGTTCTCAGCGCGTCCGGCATTAAGATGTGGAAGCGCTGACAGCCCCATCTTTAAAAGAAAAAACACGCTCACAGCCTTATTTTCAGCCATATAATAATACCGGACGAGCATCATTTCACTAATTCTGATTTTATGTAAATGAAAGAAAGTGAATGGAGCCATGCAGTAATAATCATGATTATCATTTCACATGTGAGCAACCCAACTGCAATAAGGCTCCACATTCCCCATAATGTGGCGGATTTTTTACTCTGCAGAGAAGAAGACACCGGCAGAAACATTGGATTGAGAATATTACGCAGCGAAACAGACCATTATATGCTAAATGGCTAATATCTGCTTGATCAGAGGATTAAATGAGAGCAATAAAGCTGCTATCAGCGTTTGGATCCCTGTAGAATAATTATATGGGATGGGAACAAAGTGGAGGCCAGTTTTATCAGGCTGGGATGTTGGCAACACTGAAATATAAAAGTTGGGTATCTGGAAGGAGGAAATCCTAATTTTCCCACATGATTGTGAAATATAAGCAGGTTCAGTGTTCAGGAATAAATAAAGTATTTATATCACTAGTAATATAAATATTTTAAAGAATAATTTTTGAGAAGTCATCACGTGTTTAATCCATCTAAATGAATTTTTATGCAGTGGATACACAAAATCACTAACCCTGCATGTTATAGAGAAATATGACAAAATGTTTGCTGTGATTATCACATATTTGTCTTTGAAAGAAAATAAACTGCAAATATAAAATGTGTATTTCCGGTTCGATGAATGATAATTCCTCTGCAATCAATAGCAAATTAATAAAAGAAATGATCTTCATTAGTTTTTGAAAATCAGTTATGCTTGTGTGTGATCAAAATACTTTCATTTCATTTGTTAAGAATATATTTTTTTAATTTCACGTTTCACACAAATAAGGAATATTTTGGCGGTTTTGCTTATTTATCCTGATGAGAAATTAATGTAAATAAATTAAGGCCTGTTGTAACAAATGTGGATACAATTTTATTAAGTTATGACATGAAATTATTTTTTGTTAAATATGTTTAATTTTACTGGATGTTACTTATAAGATATTCAGTATTTTTTGTATATTTAGGAGATTTTTCGTAAACAAGCAGCTAATAAAAAGTCTCATTCTTGTGAATAAACAGTGAATTTTGTGAAGCAGCTGGTATTTTGTGTCCAGTTTTCTTTTAACAAATTTTCCACCACAGACTATTAAAAGCACATTTCCAGATGCCCACCTGCACCCTGGACTCCGTCAGACCGATGCGCAGCGCCAGCTCCTCGCGCATGAAGATGTCCGGGTAGTGCGTTTTGGCGAAGCTCCTCTCCAGCTCGTTGAGCTGCGCCGGAGTGAAGCGGGTCCGGTGCCGCTTTTGTTTCTGGGTCTGCTGACCTCCAGACTGATTGGGGTTGTTGTTGCTGTTCTGCTGCTGCTGCTGCTGCTTCTCCTGCTCCTTATTGTTCACCTGCACCGGGTTGGATCCTCCGCCGCTGCTGATATCATCACCGGGGAGCATCGTGGCTCCTTCCACGCCGTCCGGGCCTGGACCGAGCTCCCCAGAATGTCCCGGATCCGGTCCACCACCACCGAGTCTGCACTTCAAAGCCTCCCTGTGGCCCAGAAGCTCCGCCGCAGCATCCTTCATCCCTGCAGAAACAAGCAGAGCAGGTGAGATTTGTGACAGTAAACACCTTGTCTGCGGGAGGAAACGGGACATGGTTAGAAAGCAGCTTTTAAACATACAAATATCTGATCCTGTGCAAGCAAAAATACCGAACTGTGATTTACTGAAGCATTATTTTCCCCAAAGCAGAATAGAATCAAAAGCATGCATTAAATCTAACAAACGCATGATTAAAAAGCAGCTCTTTTTTTGAACAGCATGCACATTAAAATCTGCTGCTTAAATACTCTTCATTCAATTCGATCACACTGATATCTTAGAAATTTGTTAAATCAAATTACGCAGTAATATAATAATAATAATTACTTTTCCAATGAATTAAGCGAATTTAGCTCACTTCAGTCACATTAAGACAATATAAGAAGCAAATTGACAATTTTCTGAGGTTGATTTAAGATGAGAAGTTACTCCAGCTTACAGTAGAGTTGAAGACCGGAGTTTGGTGATGTTAACTCACCGAGGCGAGCATCCAGGAGGTCGGCGTGTGATAGCATCGCACACCGCTCCAGGGCGAAATGCTATTCCAAAAAAAAGAAAAAAATCTCTGACTTTAACCTATTTAAGAAATATATATAGACTAAATGAAAGCAAATTCGGTTTGTGGTTAAAAGGGAGGTTCGTTGCATTATAATGTAGTTTAGAGAAACGGGGAGGCGCTTAACGGCGGAATGAACCCATGAGCTTCTCCAAACGAGGACCAATCAGAGCTGAATCCTGCTGGATGTCAGCTTTAGCGCGAGACCCCGGCGCCCCTTTCTACACCTCCTCCATCCTCACATCACACAAGTTCATTCCTCCTCATTCCTGTAATTGGCTTTGATTTCTCCTCCAAATTACATCCAATAAAATGACCTGATTTAATATCTGAGCGAAAGCTTCGACCCGTTGGAGAAATGTTGGATCGCAACAATATTTGTCTAATTGTGCATGCTGTTCTGTTCGTGTGTGTGTTTTTTTTAAATGTTAGGCCTGTGAAGCAAGATTTAGAGTTTTCCATGTGATGAACCACATTTGCGTGTTTTGCAAATTTACTCTCCTGATTAACCATAAACGAGTCTTTTCTCATTTTTATTACATATGATAATGTGAATCTCTTTATGACACTAAATGGCTCTTGGAGACCAGGTGGACCTCTTCTAATTCCCTTCATCTCCAAAACGAGCTCTAATACGAGCAAACAGCAAACTTTTGACTCTGAACAGGCTCCACTTGGAGGTCATTACGCGTTTATGTAATTAGTATTGAATCTATATACCAATGCTTTCAGAGTGAAAGCGGCATAAATTAGCTGCAGTTTACTTGTATTTAGCACCAACTGCCACGGAGGATGGGGCTTAATAGAAATCATGTGCGAGCACATTAATTGTGAAAACATGGAGGGAGTTGTGTATAAACTGGATGAAGAGACGCAGTTAATGCGACAGGGATGCTGCGAAAAGGAAACACAACGGAGACAGTTTTTCTGCTGCTACTTTTTTCTTGATCTTTGTTTTTTTAAGACAAGAAAATTATTTTAAAATTAAGCCAAACTACTTTTATACAATTGAATTACGTTACACGCTTTCCATACACACCAGTTTGCTTAAAGGAGAAAAAATAATCAGACAGATGTCGCGACGCTTTCAGAGGGCAGATTTTTTATGTGCGGCAGAAAATGCCACAAAGGAGGCGTCCGAGCGTGAACTCGGAGCTCTTTCTTCATCCGTGCAGGCTTCAGTTCCCATCTTTTATTTGTCTGCAATCTGGTGGCACGAGCGACAGACTGGGGAGGGATGGATGGAGAGCAGGCTCGTGCCGGAGTCTGTTTGGACTGTCGGAGATGTTGAAGGAGGTTCGACTTTGCGCCGAAGTCTGCGTCTTTCTGGGAAGGAAGAGAAGAGGATGCGGACTTGGAGACATTTATTGTCCTCTACTTTGTCCAGGCTCGAATCTGTTTAGAGGCGGAGATGAGGTAGATTTTAGGAGTTTAACCCTGGATTTGTGTTATTCGTTCAGAAATCTGCCAAGAAATGTAATTTTTCGTTATTGCAAGGTTGTGTGTTTATTTATTTTAAAAAGAAAAGTGCAACCAATGCACTTTATATGCAAAAATAGGCTATAGATTAGCCGCTATCATTATAATAACTGAAAAAGATCCCCGTGTTTGTCCTCTGTTGGCTTATATAGACTTTCAGGCGCTGTGAAAATCATTTAAATCCTTCATACTGTGGGATGATGGATTGTGTGCTTTATTTTACGACTTTTCAATGGCTGCACGCTTTTATAGCTGTACAAACACAAGTGAATGACTCCTCTGGTTGCAGCAGGTCATATTTAACCCAAACAGGAAGAGAACAGATGATGAGATGTCAGGAAGCTTGAGGCATCGATGCAAAAGGAGCTGAAATAAACAAACATCTAAATAATCATTTACTTTGGTGCTATTTTTGTTTAGAAATCGAAATTATTCAACATGTTTGCGTTCTGATTTAATAATTGTGCCTTGGTATAAAGGAAAAGACTGAGATGTTTAAGTTCTCATGGTTTACCTTGTTTTTAATTTAAAGTTTTAGCTTAGAGTGTTAAAAGATTGTGTGTGTGTGTGAGTGTGTGTTGCAGGTTATAAAGGTTATAATTAGGTTAAACGGGGATCTGAGGACAATCATAGCTGCATATCGTCACGCGCAAATTCCCCTAACACATTCACATCAATCATATCTGTGTTACATAAGAAATAGACAAACAAATCCACCTCTTGTAAGTTAATGCGGTGCATCTGAGTGGAAAGTTGACGTTTTCACGCGCTGTGGAGATGAGTGACTTCTAATAAACAGAAAAAAGAGTCCAAACAAAAATAAGGAACTCTGATAAGCTGGATTGTCTCGGTCACTGTTCAGCTCTGATCCATGTGATTGTTGCTGGCACGCGCCTGGCACCTTGGCATGGCTTGAACCCGTGACCTCCTGGTTACTTACAGCACACGCGCTTCACCAAAAGGCGAATTTTATGTGTTCGCCCCGCCTTTGCAGTCTGTCTTCACTCAATTAGAGAATTTTATGGAGAAAAACAATCGATCTTCCGTCTGCACGAGCTCCCAGTTTAACAAATGAGATTCTTGTTTCGTGCAGCTGATTTGGTGACAGTCTAGGGGATTAGGAGGAATAAGTTACTGTGGTGAGGAAGGGAAGAGCAGCTCCTCCTGATGCTGCAGCTCTGCATGCAGTGACAAATATCTGACATGGACAAACTTCAGAGGCAGAAAATGGGACATGTCTGGTGATTAGATTAGAGTTACTGCTTTTTACATGGTTCGACTCCAAACAGCTCCCGCAGCTGCGAAACATTTTAAATCGCAGTCACTTTGTCAACAGTAAGAGTTTTTGAATGAATAAAAAGTCAATTAAGATTGTACCATTTTATTAAGGACACTTGTATTTTTAAATTAAGTTATTTAATGAAGCCGCGTTACTATTTCTGCAGCACTTCAACCTGCTGCGTTACGCATTTTTTCCATTTTACGCACGGATCGCACGCTGCTCCACTAAACGTTGATGGCAAGCCGTGTAACCTTTCACTCTAAAATGGATGAAGATGAACAAAAAAACGAATTTAGCTATTATTCGAGTCCAGCTTCGCACAGATGAGTGGAATTTCAGATTTTCTTCTAACAGTATAAAAAGAGTCCATGCATTCATAAGAATCGTGCGTAAAAACGCACGAAACCAATGCAGCTCATAACTTTGCGGATTTATTTTGTACTCCTCTTGTTGAACATCACCTATTAGACCAATCATTCATGATAAAAATTTAATATAAACAAGAAATTTTGTAAAATCAACTAAATTCTGAGACTGATTCTTAGATTGTTTTTATCCAGAACCACATCATTAGTTTTTTTTTAAGTCCAGGAGCTCGTGCTTCCATGCAGACACGCTTCAGAGCGCTGAGAAGCCCGCGCGGGTCCTCTGGTCATACAAACCCAGGTGTAGCGCCCCGCCGCCGCATCTTATGCCTCAATTAGCGTCGCTGCCCTCTGCACGGACTCGATTAGGCCGTGATTTATCCGAAAGAAATATAATTATACCCCCAAATAAAATAATCAGCATTGAAGAGCGATTTCCTTAACGAGATGGAGCGGGATAGATGTCACGGAGTAGCAGCGCCTCATTAGGCCTGTAATGAGACTTCGGGGTGATCCCGATAATTATCGAAATCTGTAAAATAAGGATCAAGTCAAATGTAACCTTAATTTGTCTGGCAATTGAGTTCATTTATAAGTATGAGTATTTAGGAAGGAGTGTCTCAGCTTTAATGTAAGGTGTCGTTATTTTAGGCCATTTGGATAATAGATGGAGCTGCAGCGGGGACATGAGACATCCCTGCTTTGTCATTCAGGGCCATAACCAACATTTGTCATTTGACTGACAGGGTTCCCCAAAGCGCTGTCTTCATAGCAAGCATCCAGACACAATCTAATTCCCTGTTAACAGGAATACCAGCAGGTGAATACAAGCAGCAAGTCCATCCTGTTAAATGGATTTACCAATCATAAAAGAAAAAGAAATCCCACGTGTTCAGTCATATTTTAATTCTCTTTAATGTTGAACCTTCATAAAATAAAAGATTTAACAGCTGAAATTAGTGATTATTTTAAACTCTGGTATTTATTAACCAAAATGATTCAGTGAAAATCATTAATTTCAGATGTATTTAGAAATCTGGTCACATTGGGAAAAAAAACTAACCAAGAAAAGCTCAATTAATTTAAAAAAATAAGAAAAATTTTCCAACCCAACCATCAAAATCTCCAAATGATTAATGCAAAAAGACAGAGAAATGTGTGAATTTAATAAGACCTATGAAGTCCTGACTAAAACTAAGAAAGCGCCTCCACTCCTGTACTGTAATAACTGAACGTTTTATTGTGTTCTTGTGGGATTTTACACGGAGCAAAGGCGTGAACAAACGTGGTGGCACGTTAACAGTAAACAGTAGAAATAATTACATCAAGAGCAGAGACTTTGAATGGATTCGGTTGGCTTTCACGGCTCCAAACAAGGCCTGACGAAAGGAATGGACGTTTAAGCAGGTGAATCTCACAGCGAGAACAGAAACGCATCAGAAATCATCCTTCAAGCTTCACCGAGTCCAATATGTTTCTGGCCTCTTTGTACTCCTCAGATTCACCCAGATCCTCTTCTGTTTCCTGGGAAGACACAACACAGGTTTGCTTTGGTTTATTGCGTTCTGCTGTGTTTAAAACGCAGAATTAAAACAGTGATTATTGTAACCTTATTGGGACATTTATTTACCAGTGAAGCTGCCGGACTGAGGGATAAAGTGACTGCAGGGTGTGTACGGCCTTTAATCTGTACGTTTGAGCCGTTAATGAGCTGCGATGTCCATGTGTGTATGTGTGTGTTTGTCTCTGGGTAGAAGGAAGGGAGGACGAGATGCGGGAGAGGGGGACATGTCTCCATCTCCCTCCGCCCACCAGCAGCCTTCATGTTGGCTGCTGCTCTGCATTAATTGAGCTGACCCCGAGTCACACAGGCTCATGTTTGTTTCTTACCTATCTGCTTTAATCCCGCCGGGTTTCACATGCTCTGACTATACACAAAGACAAATATTCATATTTAAATGTTTAATTGAATGCTTTTTATAATAGTCCTTGGCGCATGATTCAACACAATAAGAAGTATGAAGAACCTCTAACATATGTGACTGTATTTCTGTAAACTGATCTGTTGCTAGAATTCGGGTTTATTTGTGTACAGTATTAAATTCTTCTGAATTTTACATGTTTTTTCATCTTTGATCAGAAAAACTGTTTCTTCATTTATTGAACTCCATAAGTTAATGAGCAAAAGAAGAAAAGCAGGAATTAGCTGACATGTTAATGCAGCTTTAAACACACTTCATAGGTGTAAAACTCACTTCATGAAGCTAGTAAGCTAACAATGTTTATGTACATTACATCATTTGCAATGATTACATTAATGGGCTTATTTTGATACTGAAACTGCATCAGAAAATAAGGAATGTGTTGTCTTGTTTACAGAGTGACATGACAGCATCATGAATTAAACTAGGACTGTATAAGACCTTTCAATACAGATGTAGGTCCACGTGATGAGATACGATTCAGGAACAATTTATGTTTAAAACAGCTCAGTGCAAAACAATGCAGCATTATACAGTTTAATATTTCACACATTAATTTATAATGTAAATGAAAAAAAGACTAGGTTTGGCTTTAAATTAGCTTTCTTCAAACAGTTTATAAAAAGCATTTGTTGGTGAAGTGGTTTACTTAATATCTTGTACTACAGATGTAACCTACATGAAATATATTAATTTTGTGTTTTTGTATTCATATCCAATGACTCAATGCCTCTTCATGCGACTCGTCAGGTCTGTTGTGCTGTCATTTGGTGTAACAGATCTACATTTATGAACCACAGGAGCATCTGACATTTTGGCCTTTTGGGCGCCACTTTTAAAACTTGATCTGATCACTGAACTGGTGGCCCAGCTACTTTGCTACCTAACATGGCAATCAGAACAAGGATACCAAAAAGTCATAAGATCGCTACCAGTAGCAGTCTCATGTACAGGAGATGCAAGTCTTTAACCCACCAGAGAGTTAATACAACAGTCATCTTACAGCTTGGAAGTGGGAATCGGTGGGGAACGCATCTGATGGAGCAACACTTATATATAAGAATGTCACTGGAGACTTTCAGGAACTGTTCAGAGTGAAATTAAATCAAATATACTGACATTTTTAGAACTGGGGCTTAAAAGTGTGTAAGAATTACTGACATGTTAAATAATGGGCATAAAAATGTCACCTGCGAGTTGAAGCCGATTGGGATGTTTGCATTGACAGCAACTACCTCAGTGCCTTCTGTTTTCTTCTTTGTGCATTTAAAAAGCAATACTTTTGCTTCACACACTGAGTTGTATGTTTTCCATGTATCCCTGCTCCAACATACCTATATAGTGGACAATTCGATACGTTGTTGGATCCATTGTCTGTAAGGCAGGTGTGTTGTAACAGGGATACATAAAAAACCTGCAGGACAGTCAGAGGTCTGGACCAAATTTTTTTTAATGATGTTAACGGGGAAATATTTTAAGATGGTCACTCATGACTCATAATCTTTCAAAATCGATAAGCCATCTCCATGACCACCATATACAGCATGTTAGATAAGCTAATTGTTAGCATGTGGGGACTTTGGAAAAGTGGAAAATGTTATGGTTTGACTTTTTCATTTTCCTTTAGTTCATCAGTAAAAGAAACAGAGGTTTTAGGATTTAACAAATATCACCCCTGTGAGCTAACCAGCTACTGAGGAAGATGAGCTAAAGCTAAGGTGCACTGTTAGCTAGCTAAAAAACACTTTTGTGCCCTACTCTGCCTTTTTGCTGCAAATATACCTGTCAATCAAAAGGACACGCCCCAATCATGCTGAATATCAAGATTAAATAACATCTAAATGGATGTTATTAAAAAAAATTCTGCAAAATTCTGGCACTTCTGACTAGGCTTTACTTTTTACTGCTTGTTTGAGCACAATGTCGTCCGTTTCTTTCTGGTAAAAAGTCAGAAAACGATGGACCCTGCTTTGCCGCTCCGAACGCAACAATATTTTAAACTTTAAATATGTTGTGTTCATGACTGATCTTCGCTCTACACACGGTGTGTGATGAAACCCCTAGCTCTGAGTCAGTACCCCCAAAACCTCACTCGATATTTTGGCGGAATTACAGATTTAGTCTCTTTGCATCTACATGTGTACTTATAACACAAATGCCACTAGAAAGCAGATTCAGTGGTATTTGAATGATTTTTTTAACACTTCATGTTGCAGTAAGCGTTACTCACTAGTAGCTGAAGCAGGTCTGCATGTGCTACGGCCAGCCGGTGATGACAGTCGGGGATCATCATTCTGGATTCCTGCAACACTTCCATCTGAAATCACACAGAGATCACATTAGCACCACGGCTGCCTACCACTACTCCCATCACCTACTGATCTAAAAAAAAATATTTTAAATGACCTAAAATATTTTTCTTCTTGTTAGGAAGATTAATTTAAAAACAGCTAGACACCGGCATATTCATTCACGGGATTTTTCTCCAATCTGCTTGCTGGGAGTAACATGCAGGGTGTCCCACATGCACTCAGCTGTGGTTAACATCTCCCCAACAAGTCGGCAGTATGAAAAATGTTATTGAGTTATCGATCGGGCTGGGAGTTGGGCAGCGGGGGACCACCTCGATTTGGCTGCACACCTGGATGAATGAAGAAACCTTGAGCCGAGGGCGCTGCGATCAGGCGTAAAGAAGTATTACTACGCCTACAGCCTGGGGAACCTGCACAGCCTAATGTGGAATTCCCTCAGCTGGCGCCCTAAAGAGCAGAGAAGAGTTAGCTAACGCTGTCAGACACACTCACTCCTGACAGACGCTTCCTTATCCATCGCTGTGTTTGGCTACAAACGTCCAAACATGGACACAGCAACACACGTGGACATCAGACTAAATTTGCAAGTCTGACAGCGTATACGCGCATCAGAGTGACACAAGAGACGGTGGCTGCCATCTAGATGTGACAAGGTGAGCTTGACAAAGCGAAGGGATGCTGAAACAGAGGAAAGTCACGGTGCCCTCTGAGCGCAGTGGAATGATCCCATCAGCGCAGGATAAAGATGACACTTACAGAGTATTGATTCCATTAAAATATAAGCCTTTAATCCATCCTGCCTCAGACCTCTCATCTTAAACCATAATCCACCTGGCCTGCCAATCTACCAGTTTACCATCAACCAAGCCGTGCTGCTCAGCCTGAACCGTTCTGTGAATGAACAAACAAAACACACACTGAAGTTTTAATTTGCTGAAGTTCACATCTGTACTGGTGTACAGGACACAAACCAGATGCTTCACCAAAGCCACAAAAAGAATATATATGTGAAAAGCTACATTTGTGCTTCTCGTCCATTTCTTTTGATTGTATGAAATAATTCTTCTAATTTTAGCTAAGGCTGTCGCAATATCGCAATACCGCGCTGTTGACAAGCCTTACCGCGGGACGTCGCACACAACCGCCACCACCGCAAGTCGCCCATGTCTGAGAGTTCATACAGATGCTGAACTTACACGCTTCCTGCAGGATTAGCAACGCAGATCCACTTGCCTAGTGGTGACGCGATAACCAGAGTAGAGTTCCCCTGGTCTCTAAAGTAACCAGCGAGTACATGTGGATGTGTGCAACAAGTACGTCACCACCTGAGAGTTTTTAATGCCGCTGGAAACACTTACCCCTTTCCAGTCCTCCCTAAAACCAAAATGGTAAACATGTTGGTTTTCCTAGCGCGCAACATGACAACCGGAGTCTACATTGTCAGTCTTTATTATAAAATATAAAGTCTCATAAAGAAATTATTTCCTTCAACACATCCTGCCGTTTTGCACTCGTTTTGTGCCGTTCCTAAAACAGGCTGAACTTTTCCTTTGTTCTTTTACGGTTGATGCTCCGTTGTGATTTCCACTTAAGACTATTTAGCAGAAACATTTGGTTTATCCGTTGTTGTTTGACGATGTATAGCCAAAGTTACAATCTATTATTTCCTTTATAAAGAAGGAATGGCTTATTCCGCCTCTTCGCCATGTATTCTGCGTGGGACAATAAAAAATATATTTGTTTTAAAACTGTCAGATTTTTCATTTAAAAAGTGATAAAGCTTACAATAAGATCAGAATAAATTGCATAATGTTGAATAAAATATCCATTTTTTATTATTATTTTTTTTAAACTGCAGTAAAAGCGCATACTGTGCTGTTGAGACAACATGCAACACCGGGGTGGAAAGTCCTTAACCCCTAGTTTTAGCTCAGTTCTTTTTACAGTTCCTGATTATTTCTCAGATTTTTCTGTCTTTTCACACTTTACTGTATATGTAATTATATTTTATTATTGATTATTTTATGATTATTTAAAAAAATCTTACCTTCATTTAAAATGTTTCTTTTTTAATTTGGTGATAAATGTATTCAAATAAAAACTTTTTTTGCCAGCAGTGATGCTGGGTTAAAAAGGGCAATAAAACCAAACAGAAATGCACAATACATGTTCATCATTATTGTAACGTACGTGAGCAACACTTAGAGCAGGTTTTGTAACCTAAGGCACAAACCACTTTGTTTAATGCCAATAAACATCCACTGTGGGACAACATAATTCATGTTTGCACACGATAGAAGGAAACGTTTACGTAAAATATGAATACATACAGACAAAACCCATACCAACAGTCACTAAAAGGGAAAAGATAATTCCCGGTTAATTGTTAAATAAAACAGCTAGAGTGCAGCATAAATAAAGCTATTTAAAACAATTTTGACAATTTCTGTATTTTTTCATATCATCCCTTAAACTCTTCAATAGCTAATCACAGGCAAACTGGTGTGATTTAATCATTAACTAAAGATCATTTAATTTACCAGCCTGGCTTTGTAGACTCATAGATGTATGTACTTGAGGACAACAGCAAATAAACATTTCTCTACCACAATGGAGGAGGCAGAGATGCACACTGAAGAACAAACCTGACCACTACCGTGGATACAACAAACACAAGCACACTTTTACATGTCGAGTATGGGAATCCAACAGATTGCATCAAATCCCCCATCCTGAGCATGTAGGAGGTGACAGTGGGAAGGAAAAACCTCCAGTAGAACACGGGACTGGAAAGAGACAGACGTGCAACGATATCTCGTCATGTTAATATGATACATATCAGAATCTTTAGTTTTCATAATAAAAAGGACAAAATTTAATAATAGTAACAGAATATGTTTTTTATCCTACAGGGGGAGGGTGTCATTTGTGGGGGTTGGAACAGTGAAGCACACATGCACAGACACACACAGTCAGGTCAACACACTCAGACAGAAAACACACATCATGGTTGCTTCAGCCTCCTGAAAAGCAGACAAAATATGTATATTTTAAACAACACTACAAGGGAGGTAAAGATGGAAACTATTGTTACGCTGAGAACTTCATGTCCATCGCAGAGTCACAGCTGAATAAGCATAATGCATGGTCGCTGTAGTAACTGCTGAGTCATATTAATCCATTATTCACTATAGGTTTAATTACATCAACACGTTATCTTTAAGATTTAGAGCAAATCCACTCAATAAAACAGTTTTTATTCACTTCATTAGGACATTTCAGAAGCTGGATTGTTTTCTGTCCTTTTATAATAATTATCATTATTAATCCATCAATTCACGGTGAGGTTTAAAAATGTGATACGACTTCACAACTTAGTGTTCAGCCTTAATAAAAAGTTATTTAATGTAGATGTGGAATAAACATTACATTTTTCAACTGGATTGTAAACCTCCCGGAAAAGTTTTAAATGCAAGCTGCAGATCATCGTTTAACCTGCAGAATTACACAATACAGGCAATACGAAATTGATATAATTACACATATACAGAGAAAATTAAATAAGAAAAAAGCAGATTCTTTAAAAGTCTTCATTAATATTGACCACATTACACCAGTATAACCCATTTCGCAGCTTTTACCGAGATCAACTGATGAACAAAACAAAGTTTATCCAGCATCAGAAACTAAAAGTAAGGCCCGGATACCTGTTTCTTGATGACAAATTCATCTCCTCCCTCTGCCTTCAGCCGCTCAACCTTCTCCTCTTGCTGCTTTGCTTCGTTTATGTATGCAACTTCCTCTTTGGCCAGCCTGAGGAGGAAAAAGGAAACGGGAAGGTTAACAGCAGTGACACACCTTCAAACATGAAACATAGATGCACAGTCTCCCATAGAGATAATGCAGGCTAAGCAATCAACGGCAAGCTGTGATGGTCACTTTTCCCCCCACCAGACTGGCCCATCAATCCTTATTCTCTTGCTGACACCACAGACTGAGAAGACACAGTGAGGTCGTCTCCCACAGGATAGCAAGATGCACACCTCAACAACAACCACTAAACACATCATCCCCCCCCCTCACCGTTGTGAAGATCACACTGAAGTTATTCTCTGAAATCATACTGCAAAGAATCAGGATACGTTTGCCAGTAAAAACTGTTTATTTCTAGTATAAACTTTTACTTTTTTTATTTTAGTAAACTTGAACCTGCAGTTGCATAACTGTGTATTAAATAAAAATGACATCTTTGGGCACGTAGACGGAGAAAGAAGTCTGTTTTTCGTGTACAAATCCAGCAGTTATGGCTTTAAGTGATCATACTGCTTCATGTTTTCATCTCTCTTAGATCTTGTTGACTCTAATGTTACACACCAGGCTGTTTTCACACATTCACTAGAGTCCATGAAAGGCTTATAGATGCTCCAGGGGCATTCTGTTAGACGGACATCCGGGATATTTTGACGTAATTACATAGCAACGTAGCTCGCCATCTTAGCGTGATGGCAACAGCGCCTAGCAACAGTACAGAGGAGACATGACAAAATCGTGTTGTACATCCAGTTTTTTAAAAAACAAGCGGTTTAAGACTAAGTACCATCGTATATCGTTATGTGGAATCAGGAGAGAGAAGTGGCTGAGCGCCGTCAACAGATGCCAAATACGATCGGACGTAATGGGGATGGTTGAAAAGTTGTGGAAACCAGTGTCCCACTATGCTACATCTGTGGCTTTTATTTTACATCCGGTAAGTGCACATTCAGTGATATTCTATATATAATAATGTATGAACTTAATAATAACATTAGGACCGTAGAGAACCCAAGACCTCTTAATTACGAGTCAGACCGGCCATATTTAGACTAACTGTTAGCTAACAGTTAGCGGTTGCATTCAAAACACCATAAACAATAGACACGATTGTCTTTTTGCCTTGCTTCGAGGTTAATATAATTATATTTCCTCATCTAAGTGACACAGTTATCTTGTTATAACGTGATATTTTTAACCGTAACATCATTTCTCGGTAACGTTTTAATTCTGGTCCGGAGGGAACAGCGAGAAGATGAAGAGGTGTGTGTTTTAATAAGTCAAAATCTCCCCGACAAACTCATTTCCACACGGAAAAAAGATAACTTTGCTACTTTAAAAATATCATTATATTTATCTCGTTGAAACTAGGGTTATGGTTACACATCTCATAATTAGAAACCATCTCGTTAAAGTTTCTTGATATGAGATTAATATCTTTTCATATAAAGAAACTGTCACATTATAATGAGATATTTTATTCATTAAAATGAGGAACTGACCCAATATTTTTTTAATGGTTGTGATGGCCAAACGCTTCCATAACGTCTTTATATCGTCGGATTTCACTTGCTGGTACATGATATTAATATGAAAAACTCACGTGGAATAAGTAAATTCAAATTTAGGTAATATAAACCAACCTACAGTGAGCCAAAAACATATAACTGAATGAGACTAACGCGTTGTTTACCCCTAGACAAAGATGGCGCCTTCGGTTGCCATGGCAAATACGTCATTGTGACGACATGCCGTCTAACAGAATGTGTGAACACAAATATCTGCATCTTTTGTTCCAGACTTGTGGAGATTTTCCACTTGATCCCCAGGTGAAGTCTGGTCCATCCACCAGGTGAGACAATATATAAATATGCTGGGGTCTGCCTGTGTGTGTGTGTGTGTGTGTGTGAAGATAAAAGTTTATCGTTCATTGTCCTTTCTGTTCGCCTGTGTGCTGCTTTCTACTCATTTCTCGCTACAGAACATGCTAATAAATATAAGTCAAGTTGATGTTAAGACAACATGGAACCTCATCTGCTGTCAACTGTTTCTTCATCACATTGTCCTTCTCTCTCCTCTCCCTCACATTTCCAGGCTTAAGAACATAAAAAAAACATGAAGAACATGTGTGAACGGCAGAAGATGTCCAAACTAAAACGCCTCCACTTTGGCCTCAAAAACTCAGGTGTTTGTGTGAAAATGGCTTCAGTCATTCGTCTGGGCTCGTTAAGAGCCGAGTCACTGAACACTGTTCTTCAAGCAGAAACATTATGAGAGGAGCGTGTGCTTAGGTGAAGAGCATTTTGCAGTCAGCTACAAATGACTGAGGAGAGCTTAAGGCCTTGTCCACACATAGTAGGATATCTCACAAAAACAGATATTTTCTTTGATTTGGACCATAATCTACAACAAAATGCAGATTTATCAAAACAACAAAAAACTCGGACCAAAGTGAATAATTTAAATACCTCGGGTTATAAATCTACATGTGGACATTCATACCCTGGGTTTTTGGAGTGGAAAAGTCACTGTCTGCTTAGGTAGTCACTCCCGGAAAATGCAAAAATGGTCAAAGACATAGAGCTTAGAGGGGTCTGTGAGCTGCCTGTAGCTAAAAGCTAACAGAGCTAGCCTGGATCTAACGGGAGCTAACTGGCTAAAGGAGGTAGGAAAGCTAAAGCTAAGGTGCCATGTTAGCCGGCTAATAACCGTGTTTGTGCTCAACTCTACATTCATACTGCAGATATTTGATCATTTTTCCCCAACAGGGATTGCCGCTTGCAACCGACCCAAATAACGTAAAAAAGCAGACTGTAATTACATTTCTTCTGACAACGCAATCCATCGGCTTGTCTCTAATGAATGAAAATCTTGAAACAGGAAGTCATTAAGAGTACATGTATTTCTCCCAGTGAGTCAAAGAAACTGACTATAAACCAAATTTAAGTTTGATTGAAAGTTTTCATTGGCTTAAAAATTAATTCTAGGAATTATATGCGATTTATTTTTATTTAAACCCATAATCAAACGTCCACCTGAAATTGTATTGTGACTCGATGACAGTCTCTACTTTCACAATAACAGTAAACATGTAACCAGATGTACAGAAAACCATTTACTGTCCATGTTAACTGTATTATACCTACCAGCTCCCACATTATCAACATGGTTATATTGCTCTTATGCACTGTGATTGCCTCCTACCCTCTGCCAAACACACACACACACACACACACACACACACAGTACTAGTCCTTTTTAGAGATTAATTGATCATCAATTCAATCCCTAATTGGGACCAAGTCAGGTGGTAAATGG
>JBAMHX010000021.1:3811001-3821723 GCA_037177515.1 Pseudomugil tenellus
ATCACAGGAGGAAGCAAATATGTCTATTTAAACAACTTGTTTACCAATATTTTTACAGTTTACAGAGTATCATAAAAAGAATTTTTGTTGACATTTCTTTGTCCTGAAATGACTGAGATGAAAAAGTTAAACATCATTAAATAATGAACACTTTAGGACCGATCACAAAAATAGGAAAAAATGTTGAAATATCGGCCGATCCGATCAACCCGATCCGATCGGTGGAAAGCCTAGTTAAAACAGTTAACAGGTTGGTATTACATTTACATCCAACTGTCACAATTAGAGCATTTTAACTGCAGATTAGATGGAAGCACAAATCAATGATGCTAAAATGATTTTTCAATTTTTTTTTCCAGTTTTTTATGATAACACTTATTAATAAATCTTTTTTTTCCTGGGACAGACTGGCACATGGCAACCAGTCATCCAACAACTCCTCCTCCAACCACCACTAAACATTCATACACCAAAGATGGAGATACTAGAAGCAAGGGAGGGAGGGGAGGTGGTGTAAGGTAGACATGATCACGAACAACTAAAATAATTTTCCAATGTTACTATTAATGGATAATTTCTGCCTCCTTTAAAACATTTTGCTAAAATTATTTGAATAACTTTGTTAACATGTAGATTAAACATTTCCGTTTTCCATAAAAGAAACTTTTATTCTCCTCTCATTGTAATTTGTGACCATTATTCTCATTTTTATGATATATTTTTGCTTTTTAAGCTGGACTGAAGCACAGCTAGAACAAATATTTGAGCAATACATACAAACTACAAACCAAAAAGGCTCCTGAATGAAATCCACCCACATGCTGCATCATTGGTTCTTTATGAGGAAGTACCCCCCCCCCCCACCACCACCAGTCATGCTTAAGTGAACCCACGTGCTGCGTCACACAAAGATGAAATGAATCATAACTGCAGTTAAAGCCAATTTCTCAACAGTGTCTTACCTCAATGTTTTTACTTGCAACGTTCTTCACAACAGCAGGAAACAGCTCGGATGCATTTTTCCCTTTGGAAATGAGCTGAAACAAAAAACATTAAGCACTGAAACCCAACTGTAGAAAGAATACAGCGTTCCTGCTGGGAATGTTATTTCTCTGATACACTCACCCCAACAATCCTCTTCATGGCCTCCAGTTTCAGCGACTCCTTGTTGCTCTCCAGCATCTCTTTCAGGTCTTCATTCCTGACAGAAAAAATTGTACTTTTACATAAGACAAAACTTTACTTTTCAGTTCCAGCTAGAGACTAAAGATGCTCACAATGCCACAATCATGTCCTTACTTAAAAACCAGCAACATAACTATATCTGTTAGACCTACTTATCGCAAACATGATGACAGTGCTCATTCCGCAGCTAATGCTAACTCACAATGCGTCTCTGACACTACACAGCAGCTCGGTTCATGCAGAAAATCCCTCGTGATAACAGACACAGCATAGGAGCTACTTGATTTAAACCTAGTAGTGTTGACCGGTTTTAGATAATCAGTGATGCATTTATGACCATTGCGGCTAATTCTGAATTCAGTTAAATGTTTATCAGTGAGTTTGAGCTGAATTGAAATTTATATCCAATAGGGATCAATTTTCTGACTGGTTTAGATCAATGCAACACTCAAATTATTAAAAGTTATAGTAAAGAGATTTTATATTCAATCACAGTTATTTGCAGTGGTGCTACAGCCCCAAATATCCATTTTGTTTTGGACATCATTGAGATATGGTCCCCCAATGAGCCAGCAGAAGAAATGGAAACCCATTACTCCAGTTATACCACCTTTACCATGCAAAGTTAAATGCTAGCTTTTTCTTTTTGTAAGCAAGTCTACATTTATAGTTGATATAATTTAAGAAAAAATATATCACATTCATGTCTTCAAAGGCCCACATGTATCTTCTTGTAAATCTGCAAAGCTTCATTCCTATAAAAGAGGCAACAGCAGCATATTTCATCCCGTTGTTTCTGTAAGAATCAGGCTAATGTTAGCTATTTTCCTGTCCATTTTATCAATTAGATGCATTACCACAACACAGTTAAACTTATAAAGGTCTGGTGTATGAACTGCATGCACGCACTTCTTATAATACACAGTTTTGACTTGTACATGCAAAGTTAGTCATTTATTAGCCAGGAACACCTTTCGGTCTCTGAAATCTACCACAAGTTTAAATATTTTGATGTATTTGAGGAGAAATTTGAATGGAAAAACTGAATGGAAATGTTTGCACCTGTATCGGAAATTATCGCCCATCTACCTGGAATGAACAAACTTAAATGTAGATAAATATGCACGCAGAAAAAACTTGAACATAGTCCTCTGTTGGCCCAGTGCTGACTGGTTTAAGGCCAGGAGGAACCAACAAGTGATTTTATTAGTAACATACTGAAGAATTTGTTGCTCAGATAGCGGCTGAGCAACACAATACTTTAAAACTTGTCTTCACTCCTCAAAAAAGCAGATTATTATCCATTTTAATGGCAGAGGAAAGCTAAAGCACCAATATAGAGCCACTGTAGTGTGTTCAGGCCGGACACACACTTGCTAATTATCATTTTTCTCCATTTGCAGCTGATGTAATTACTGGCAACATGTGGTTATACCAGCCAGCTTTACACCAATTTCTTTTGGATGTCATCAAACTCTTTATTTAGTTGACAGATCCTGTCTCTGTCAGCCTTAAATGACACAGGTGTGTATTAGTGCTGTGGGGGATATCACTGCAGTACCCTGCTTGTTGCCTCTCTCTCGGCTTGCTGTCGGTGTGTGTGAGGGCCTGTTCTTCCTGACTGATCTCAGGCTTCAAAGTGAGCTGAAGATTCTCGGCAGACACCAACACCGTCCTCATGGCTCCTGCTGCCTCTGAGCGCAGAGAAGAGAAGCCGCCGTCCATGCCGGCTTTGGTCCTCCGCAGTCCTCTCAGTGACTCCACTGCAACAGCTGACTCGAAATCCACAAACTGGAGGCTAATCCACAGCGGCGGTAATTCCTTTCCTTCAGGCTGTGTGCCCAGTTTGGTCCCCTGGCTGTATTTTCAGTTCCCTTTTGTCTTGTTCATAGCTGCCAAAGCTGAATTGAGAAAAATCAGCACAGGCTCCACTAACTTTGTGTCTTGTCATTCACTCCCTTCCTGTTGTGCAAAAAAAAAGTCACAAGATACCCGGTCATCTTGCTAATGGCAAGTCATCCTTGTGCCTGAGGGTACAGACCTCCTTTCACTCTGCTACTCAGCTGTCTTTCAGTTGTTCCTCTTCATTCTTCGCACATGTAGACTTCAGTGGAAAGCTGGCTACCTCACCTGCCTGTTGGCTCCAGCTGCTCCGTCCCTTTGTGGCTGTAGCCACTTCCCTCTAGGGGAAAAAGGAGGGCCTTATCTAGACTAGTGGGTAAACACAGAGCCACTTTTCATCACCACCACCGCACAATAATCCACTTTAGCCTGACACCGCAGAGAGCACATAACACTGCCAAGTTTGGCCGTCAAGGCCAACAGGACAGGCTTAAATCTGAGATAACGGGCAGAGTGAATGTGAGGAAACGGGTAACGGAGGGAGCTTGGATGGGGGGATTTGTTTGTACTACATCTTTCACTGGAATAAATACCTGACCAACAGCACCAATAACTTGGGCTAATTTCAGAACCTGATAATAATCTGTAAGGGTTTTGCATAGCACGGCACAAAAAAGCCAATAGTTAAGTGGCACATGGCCACGGTTAACTCACAAACAAATATAGATATTTAAGAGCAAAGTTGTTCCAGATGACAACGTGGTATTGCCTAAGAACAAGCTGTATCATAAGATGTTCTCAGTGAGTCAGAAGAGAAACAAAGCAGAAACAAGGCCTATGCCGTCAGATGCGGTTTCTAATCGTTTCTAATCGTAAAAGTCGACATAGGCCATCCCTTTAGGAACCTAAACAGGTACAGCGAGTATCAAAATAAAATTGTAAAAATTGTTCGAGTTATTGTGCTCACATGAAGGACATCCTCACATTTACTCCAAAAACATTGAGTCGGGTTAGTCTAAAGGTCTACAGTTATGCAAATCTCTTCTCTATTATCCAAAATAATTTCTATGCTTCTATATATTATTAATTTCCCTCTTTGTTCAACAAAACATGCCAATAAAAGAAGTTTCTCAAATATTTTCCTCAATCACTGACAAGACTTATTAAAATTTAATAAACACATCAGTTTTCTGAATTATAACCAACACAAATAGTTTTTATAATATGACATCTCTGTATTTTAGGGTTGTAATATTCAGGTTTCAGGCTTTTTTCTGCTTCTCCAAAGGATACAGATCAAGTCCAAGCTGTGTTTGTGATCAGATGTTATACGTCACAGCACCCAGAATTACTTTACGCTGCAACCACACAAGCCTGAAGCAAAGCGCACAGATTAGTGTCTCCATGTGGCAGTCAAGTGTCATCATCCACAACGGTACGTTACGTACTGCCATCAGAGGCAGGACGTGCATCCATCCGTCTGGTAAACCCTTTCCAGAACTGTTCCATTACTTTCAGCCATGAAAACTACCACCTGTCATTCCTTTCTAATGTAACCCTCTCTCTCCTTGTGTGATAACGCTCTGTCCGGCTGCGTGTTACTCTCTTTTAAGAGTACTTCTCTACTTTCTTCTCCCACTTCAACATGGATCTGGGCAACTGGGCCCTAAATGCTATTGATCAAGTTTTTTCCACCCACAAGGCGGCGAGAGGAGAGACCGCCTGCCCAACTGGATACGCTTGGGACCCGTGGGCGCAATGGGGTCCTGTGTGCCTCGGCATGCTCTTGGTTGAGGATGTAGAGGATCTGGACATCTTCGGCTTTATGATACTGCGCTTTCTAACGATTGGATTAATTGGATTCCTTGTGTGCTCCAAATCCTTCAAGCTGTTGTGTAAAATCTCAGCAGACCTTGAATTCATCTCCCGCTCCCTACAAACTGGGACACAAGCTGGATGCTACCTATGCCCAAAGTACTAAGCTGCTTGGGTTAATTGAAGTCTTTCGGGTTCTTTCCATCCCTTTTGAGAGAGTGTTGGGTCGCGAGGATGGTGCGGCAAATTAGGTTCCTCATTACGGCTGTTTGGCTCCTGGAACCCAGCTGCAGAACTGAAGGTCGCAAAACAACGGCCTGAAACCAAAACAACGGCTTGAAACTACTCTGACCCGACCTTTCCCCTACCTCCTACTCCAATGAGACGTCTCCTGGCTGGATCCAGAAGGGCGGACTGTTGCCATATCGACAAACGGACAGTGACCTGCCCGGAGAAGGGACCATACACCTCACTCACATGCACACACCCACAAACACTTCCTTATATTCACCATACTGCTCAACACCCCTCGGGTGAGGGTCATCAGGTCGGACTGTTTGAGCTCGCGGTCCTACTGGGGACTCGTGCCCCCCCAAATCCTACGTGATGTGAAGTGCTTTAATGTTGAGGTGCCCTTTATACTAGTCTGCATATGATGACATGCTGAATAGAAAGCTTACCTTTTTTCTCTCCTCTGATGCACCTCATGTTTGGGCTGCACAATTCTGGGTAGAATGAGAATCACGATTTTTTTTGGCAAGAACTGAGATCACGATTCTCTCACGATTTTTTCCCAATATACGTATTTATTGCACAAATCACCGGCACATCAGCTGACACTAAATATAAAAACTATAAATGTCACTTTTCTCTTCTTTTACCTAAACAACCTTTCAATAATTTTCTACTGTTCATTTGTTGAGAGGAAAAGGCAGCGCTTGATTTATGCAGATGATGTTCCTGATCAAAATGCGGTAGAATCGTGTTTTTTTTCTTTTTTAAAAAAAAAACGTTTTCATTTGGAAATGTGATTGCATAAAAGTGTGAATTGAGATCACGATTAATTGTGCAGCCCTACCTCATGTGGCGTTTCTTCCCCAATTTGCTAAAGGGCGCGGCTGTCATGCTGATCATGTCTGTTATGTGATGTTATTTGTAATCTTGATTGGTTTGTACAGAAAGAAAATTCTACCAACTTGTTGTTTGGTCCTTAAAACGAATCTAAAGCACCACAGCCAACCAAGAGAACAAGCAGTAAAAATGTACCTGGTTTATAAATAACACATCTGATCAGCATTCAGTTCTCGTGATCCAACATATAACAATTCAAAGACCTGAATAACTCAATGAGCCTCAGTTAACACGGTTAACCCTTTGTGACATGGGCCATTTCATAGATGAGACCAGCCTCTTTCCAGTGGATGACGAGATTAAATAACTTTTTTGTCTATAAACTCATTCAAAGAAATAGATAAGCTGCCTGACACAGTTTAACCAATGCATCATGTTAAAATAAAAAGAAACACTCCTCTTATGGTCTTTTAAACCATCTGAGCACAGAATCCAAAAAGGATCAGTCAATCCTGACCACTAGGACTGAATCATTTACTACAAATTTACAGACTAAAATACTAACTTATGTAAAAATATTAATTCATGCTTCACATTAGAAAAATCTTTTCTACAAAGAAGTGACTTTTCTACTTAACTTTCTACTTTCCTGTGCAAATATGTGCATTGATAAACAGGCCAATCCCAGTAACCAATAACCCATCTCACCTATAATAAACAAGTTATGTGACTTAAATAATGTTCTTTGAATAAGCTTATAAAACCAGACCGCACAGTAAGAAACGTCTCTGGTCATGGATAATACGTTAGTCCCATGTCTATGTGCATCACTGAAGCCACTGAGCGCAGAAACAAGCAACAGGCCTGAAAAAAAACGGAGCTTTGATGTTTCAATTCACTGCAACAAAAACTCTGCTTCTCAAATACATTCACAAATAAATAAATAAAAAGTTCTGTATTACAGATCAAGTTGTTTTAGGACACTCAAAATTACCCACAATGCAACTTGAAAAGTAGTTCATTGATGGTCAATGTAGATCAGAATGCGGCCGGAGTGACATGAACATCAAAGATGGTTGAGAGAAAAGAAAAAATAAATATATATTTTTCAAATAGATACCCAAAGAATAAAGATAAAAATATAAGTAAAAACAATATTTTAACACAAGTTTGGATTGGGTTTGGAATGAGATATTCACCATGGTGCGGTTGCCATGGTTACAGCTGGTAGTCACGTGATCTGTGACATGGAAATAGCTAGCTTCATGTCTGAATCGCCCACACAACAAGTGTACTATATGATGCAACCCTGTGTAGTAAACGAGGGGTTGGGGACATTCGGACACGGACATTTTAGCAAATGGGAACCATTAAAAAGATTCGATATTAAGTTTTCAAAGGAGACAAGTTACCGAAAACAACAAACAAAGCAGGACATTGTAAAGTTTCTAAGATTTCTTATCAAGTTTAAATAAAATTTCAATAATGAATCTTATCTACATGTGCAGCTGTTCCTGCAGTATAGCAGATGTGCATCATCACTGGTTTTACACACTGGTACTGGGCTGAACTGGTGAGTTGCTGCCATCTAGCGGCAGCTGGAAACGCTGCATCCTTTAAATACTAATCACTAAACTGACATTTAAACACGATTTGTGCAAATGAGGGAGTTTAGTAAAGTTATAATAGCTTGAGTTATTTTCTTTATAAGTTTCTGATGACTCCTGTAAAGTTCTTTCATCAACCAAAAGCAATCATTTCTAGTAGATACATCTCAAAATATGTCATAACATTTTTTAAAGGGGTATTTAACTATTTTTATTTAATTTTATGCATCTGTGGAAGGCTCATAACAACTCACAGTATTGTAACAATTTCACCCTGTGTTTTTATGTTTTGTTTTCTGGACTTTTTCTGGCTCTTTTGACTCATGTTAATGATTCATGTCCAGAACCTGATGGGCAGTCAGGTCGATTCAGTTTGATTCAGGTGCGTTAAAGCAGGAATAGACGGAAAACCTGCTTGTATGTGGCTCTTGTAGGAGCAAAGCGAGCGCCCCATGCCTATAAAAGTAACATTTATTTGATATTCTGGAGGAAAAGGTCATTGTGGGATCAAACTGTAACTAAACATTATTCTTTAGCTGTACATGAAAATCCAGCTGCATATGATTTCAGCGTTTTGTTGCTCATATGAATCAAATTCATTTTTACTTTTGAATACAGTAACATTATTTATATACGATAAACTATAAACAGTGGTGAGAAGCTGCTCGTCCACCAATAATCATTAGAAGTTATTGAGCCGGTTAAAGACTTCTTTGTTGATGCTTATCAAGGTTAATCACCCTGATTCTCAGGCTCAATCAGACCTTTCCTAAACTTCTTTCCATACACAGCAACTGTAACAGGTAGATGCTCCAGCAGCAGATTCAACTCATTTTCAAGACAGAAAAACCAGAGTGATCAATATTCCTTCAAGAAAAATAAAAATATATCATTTTTCAATGCTTTGATTATCGATTCACATTTGTTTAACACTTGTTAGCAGCATTATTTAAATTAATTTAACGGTTAACGGAATAGTTTTATGCATTTCATTAATTGCTCTTCGAGGATGCATTCATGTCGAGCAACAAGACCAAAGTGTAACGAAGCCCATAAACTGGCTTAAAAACGCATAAATCAAAGTAGGTTATATAATAAATAAAACTAATTAAAATGATTTTAAAGAAAATGGAAACAGGTCACAAAAAGAATAAAGGGATGATGCAGAGAAACCTGACAATAACCATGTGAATGATTTTAAGGAGAAAAAAGGGACAAATTTAAATAAAGAAAACAAAAAGAAAACATCCACAAATAGTTTTAAAACAGGATTAAATCTACTGCCTGAGAGAAATATGACCTACCAATATGCAAAACAAAGAGAGAAAAGCAAATACAGCACATAAAGAAAATTTAAAGACAAGACATAGATAAAAACAAAGTGCTAAAAATTACTAAATAAATTCACGGAGAGTAAATAAAACAGTATTTAAAGTTTCAAACACAAACTAAAAGACCAAAAGAAGACGTGAAACAAACCAAAATATAAACTGACAACAAACTACCACATACAAAACTTAAAGAAAATAAATAAATAAAGATGGTGGCAGCAATATAAAACTGATTATTAGAACATGGACACCAATCACATGAAAGTAAACAAATTAACTACAATGAGATTCAACAGATTAAAAAAACCTACAAAGTTTTAAAATTAAACTCCTAACAAGCAGAGAAGGATGCTAAATAAGCGCAAAAGTTATTGGAAAGATGAAATGCGACTGAAAGAAGCCACTTTTGCACAAAAAAACCTCAACAGGTTGCAGAAAAGTCAATAAAATTATGCTAAACACCTTCATTACATCTGTTTCCATTTGGGGTCTACATGTCATTTAAGGTTTTAATCATTTATACACTTTTTAAACACCTTTAAACTCTCCTGATGAACTTATATTTAGCTTGTTTGCATGCATTCATATTTTAATGCAAGCTAATTCTTTATTTTCTTGAAAATCAGTACATTCTTCACCGCATTTGGTCCAAATAAAAACAGTTATTAACATTTAAAGGGATGGGGGGGCTTTAAGGACTATGACCAGGGATTCTTGTAAAGGAGCGCGTGGCTGATATCAATAGTTTCAACACAGTTTAAGCAAAATAAATGAGAACACTAAAAGATAACGCTGACTGTGAGCAGCTCCAGAGCAGCCATCGCTGTCTGCAGCGATGCCTCATTTAAAGTCGGCTGCTGCAAAAAGCCGCAAAGAGTTCTCCACAGCGGTTTTAGTTTTCCGCTAATGGTCTCTGGGGACTTAGGAAAACATGCTGGGTCAGCTTACTTTTTAAAGTCGGTGCTGAAAAGTCCAAATGCAGCTCCGGTGCTGGAGGATGTCGGGGTGGTCTCCTGCCCCGCTTCCACCGCAGCCTCCGCTCCTCCTTGGTCGTTGTACAAAGGTCCCGTCGACATGACTCCGTTTCTAAATGTGAAAATGTTTTTCTTCTTGTTTTTCTTAGCTATTAAAGATTCATAAATACGTCGATATTTCTAGATTTATGTGGCGTTTAGAGTTACTGCAGAGCTAAACTTCTACCAGATTTCACACAACTTTTTTCAAGCAGAAGCGGAAGTGTGAGTTGGACAAGTTGGTGTCACATGACTGGGCCTCGGCTGGAAACACCACATAGATCTAGAACAACTAGAGAGATACGACTGTAAATTCTTTCATAATTATCATAATTATTGAACTGAAATACAAGCCAATGACATGACTATGATATATTATATATATAATATATATAATAGATTTATCCGAACTCATTATACAGTCTTCAAATATAGCCAAAATACAGACTTAGCTATCTTTATGGAATTATAAGACTTGGAAAGAAACATTTCCATAAAGATGTAAATCACAATTATAAAGAACCATGTTGATAAACTACAGATCAGTTTAATCCAGCAAAAACGATTTCGTACACTAAACCGCAGATATTTGATATGGGAACGTGTGGGACTAATGTCATTTTTAGAATAGCCAGATCTATAGCTAAAACGCCCCAAGACTCTCTGTTGCCATGGCATCAAGCTCTCGTCTTAGAAGGAAGAAAGTGAGCAAAAATTGTCGTACAAATTGGACTTGTCACAAGTAGCTCTAATGTGTGAAGGAATGTACGGTCAACGTCATTGACGATATAAATACATTCTGTATATATATATATATATATATATATATATATATATAGTAAAAACAAGCTACGGCTG
>JBAMHX010000021.1:3846385-3865483 GCA_037177515.1 Pseudomugil tenellus
AATAATAATAATAATAATAATAATAATAATAATAATAATAATAATAATAATAATAATAATAATAATAATAATAATTCATATTATTAACAATAATAATAATAATAATAAGCTGTTTACTGTTTATAGGCAGATTCCTAAACAGATCTTTTAAAGCTTTATTTCTAATCATCTGTCATCCTTTGCAGTCGCTCTGAAACTGGACTTTGCTTCCTATTACCTACTCGATGGTGACAAAGTGGCAACCGAGCAGAAATCTCTCAGACTTCCTCATTGTTGGTCTGCAGATTTTCAACACATGTAACTTCTCCATTAAAAAGCTTCATGGAAGAATCTCAGATTCTAGTAGCTTTTAAAATGCTTTTAACAAACAAAATTAAATTTACAACATGAAAGATCCTTTTTGATTTGATGACAAAACACAGCAGATACTGCGAGATATTTAGGATGCAGTTATATAAATGTGTGTTTAAACCCAGAAACACACTAATGTCTGAAATTAGCATTCAGATGAAGCTATTTCAAGCTTATTGTTTAAAGGTCCTTCACGACATCTATTCATCCTTCACTTAGTTGCTGACTCTACAGCTCGAAATGTCCTTCACCAGCCGCCCACCTTTCTCTGTTTGGCCCTGCACCAGATAAACAGCAGCGGGGGAGGACAGCCATAATCACCAGAGAGCTGCAGAGAGGAGGCCCAGCGAGCATGACTTCACAGCCTCCTCCTCCTCCATAAGTCACCACAGTGCGTCAAAGTGGCCCAAGATCTGGCCTCAGACACTGAACCACAGACCCAGGACACACACACCCTTCGCACATAAACACAGATAAGCACGCATGCTCAACCTCCTTTTCTTTTTTAGAAAGGACTCCAGCTGACAGGGTAAATATTTGGGTGGCAGTTGCTCCAGGTGACAACAAAGATAGCTTCTTGGTTGAAAGCTCGCTTAAGACTCGGCAGGAATAAAAACACATAATTCTTGCAGTGGGAGCTGCGGCGCCCATAATGAATGAGTTGAGCTGAGAGCTTTTCCTTTACCTTGAAGCAAGGAGGATGCCGCAGGAATGAACAGAAACAATACAGCTGGATGGAGGTAAATCTATTTATATCAGAGAACAAAACAGATCTTTTAGATTCAGGCTAATTAAAAGTAAACGAAAACTGTAAAGGTCATCGTGAGGAAGCGATTCAGGGCTAAGTGTGTTAGATTTGAGATGAAAAAACATAAAGTAGCCAAAATAAGTCCAAACAATCAGCAACAAATGAAATCAACCACAAAGAGCAGCAAAATTACCTCAGATGCACACAAACAAAATGGTAAGTGGCGTTCACTTATATAGCGCTTTACTTTCATCTCTCAATGCCCAAAGCGCTATACACATCCTGCAATCCACCCATGCAGACATCAGATATAGTGGGAACCGAACCCATGACTCACCAATCAGAAGACGGCCACACTACACCTGCGCCACAGCCGCCCCGAGGCAAACATTCGCAAAGACATGCAAAATCAGAATGAAACACAACAACAGGAACGCTACACAGCCACAAAGACGCAAAAGGCAACTTCAAATAGATAAAAAGCTAAAAGTATTGAAAACAAGAGGCTAAAAGTCACCCCTAAGTGATGTAAAACAACTTATAAGACCTTGTATGCAACAGAAAGGAGATCTAAAACTATTTTAGAGGTACTTAAAGTTGCAACCTATTACAACCTATTTTCTAGCTGAAAACGATATTTCTTAAGACCGACCTGTTCGTTTACAGTCTGAGAAGATGATGGATTCAGAAAGTTATTTATATTGTCTGGTTTGGCTCGTTTACATGAAAGGGAACCGAAATAAAGAGTGAAAAAATCCGATTTTGGAAGGAGATTGTTCTGACAAGTCATCGTCGAGCATGAGGAGCTCATGCGGCTTTCATCTTTTAGGACATAAAAACGTCCATCTTACCTGCAATTCCCTGCAGCAATCCGCACACATTGAAGATGCTCTTCTTCATGATGCTTTGGAAGCACATGGTGAAGACTGAGATGAATGCCACGGCGCACAGCAGCAGGATGCCCGCAGCCAGGAAGATGGAGGTCGCCTGCCAGAACCCGCTGGCAATTTCCCCAAAGTGAACGGCGTACGGTCCGCACAGTATCCCGCGCTGCATGTGGGCCAGTTTTATGCAGCGGCCATAGATGCCTAAAGTGGGTCTGTAAGCCTCACCGGCCGCGGTGGCCCCATGGGGGCCGATGACAGCGTCAGGGGTGCGGGGGTATCCCACCAGCCAGTCAGGGCTCATAAAGGCGATGAGCTCTCCAAACGCAGCCACAATACTCAGCAGAGTCCACAGCATGGAGCGGCAGGTGACAATGACATGGCACATGCTGAGAGCTGAAAAGGTGGATTGTGGGTAGAAAACTTTAGAGCTGAGGTTGTGATCCTTCTCCAGTGGAGGCGTGGGAGCGAGTGGAGCCTTCACAGGAAGGACGGGATGAAGGTTCACGTCAATGATTCACAGCGCGCTACTTCCCTCTCTGCCTCGGCACTTCTGTCGCTTCTTATCTTCGGTTTCGCCGCAGCTTTTTCTTCCTCCTTTTCCAGCTCACCCTCCGTCAGAAAGTTTGTTCTTCACACTCTTCTGCTGCTTCCTGGTTTTTGGTGTCTACATTGTACTGAAGTTGCTTTCCCTGAGCCAGCCCGCTGGCGTCACATCAGACACACCTAAAAGATGAAAGAGAGAGACGCAAGAACAAAGTCAGCGCTTTAACTGTCTGCATGAAATGTAATTGCATGTATAAAACAAGAAGAAACTCTTCTGCTGGTTGTGTTCTTATATTTGTAGATGAGGAACGTGTGCAGAATGGGGGGGGCAGAGAGAGGAGGAAAGGATCTTTAAGAGGGGGTGTAATGAGTTGGGCTTGTTTGAAGTGGGCCTCTTCCCTTTTCACTGTGTTTATGTTTAAGGATTTGTGATCAGGTCACTTGAGCCGCTCTCCATTCCCTGCAGATCATCATGACTGAAACTTGCAAAAAAAGGGAAAGTCAGGAAAATTTATGCACATTTCAGTTTTTTTGTTTTGTTTTGTAAAGATAGAAATGAGGTTAAAATAGATGTGGAAAAACCGGAATGAGAAGCAGAAGCAGACAGAGGGAAAAACAAGCCGGAGGCCTCTCATCAAGCAGCCCACACTGCTGACCTGGGGTCAGCCAGCAGTTGATAACAAAACGGCCGTCCTGCTGTCACATGACCGCTGATAACCTCCGTTACATCAACTCTGCTGAGTCAGTGACAAAGCAATCAGAACACAGCCACATCTGTCACAGCTGGATGACCTTTTACAACAGATACTGTTCGTAATGGGATTATTTTGCATCATTTCCTGTAAATGATCCATCTTCTGACTTCAAAACTGAAACTTAAAAAGGTTTTCTAGGATGGAACGACTCGGAAGACATCGCAGAAGCTTTTTACGGCGGTAAAAAGGTCAGTTGCATATGCAGTGGCTGAGAAGACCATCTGTGGTGTAGTATTTTAGAATATTATAATCTGATTTTTAAAAAATCTAAGCCCCTTTTATTAATCTCTCTTTAGAAATGTAATGGAATTCAACAGAAAAGAAGAAACTTAAAATAAACCCAATCAGTATTCAGCAAGACTGAAACTGAATCCCAATATTATGTTTTTCCAACAAAATATTAATATTTCATTCTTTTTTTAAATCATTATTATTATCAATATGCATCACATTTTGTAACATAAACAAAATTTATATCACTTCATAATCTATAAATAAATCAGTGATGCTGAATGAAGATTGTAACAAAGCAACTGCAAATAAATCCCTAAAAACTTTGCATTTTAAGTTTGTATGAATTATAATTACTTTTCCAGAATAATGTGAATTGATTTAATATTAAATCTGGTTCTTCACATATTATACAGTTTCGGAGGATCATTCTGACTGTATAATAGCGAAAAAAACTGTAAAATGTTTTCAGATGATTAAAATCACAGATTCATAAAGATCCTTTTCATCATGGCATCTTGTCAAGATCCTCCGTGAAACTCCAGAAGACCTCTGCGTACAAAACAAACAAACTTTGTGACTTAAAAAGTCAAATGAAAACAGATCTTATCTGTGACAGACATGAAAAGATGCAAGCTGAGCTTAAAACAGAAGCTGGAATAGAAGAGAGGAGTAAAAAGCCTTTGTGTTTGTGCTATAAATACAGCTCTGGGTCCAAATATCTTCGTTTAGAGTTTGTCGGTTTCCCTGCAGCCTCCCGGGAGTCTGTTAGTCATTCCCCAACCAGATCTTGGCAGCGCAGCAGAGAAAACTGGGGAGCACTGTTGACACGTGTGCCGCCCGCACCATAACGTTTCCATCCCTCGGTCGCTGGTATGCCATCACAGCAAAGGATAGAGGGAACGTTTGTCTTATTCTGATCCCAGAGACTCTGAGTCAGTGTGTGTGTGTGTGTGTGTGTGTGTGTGTGTGTGTGTGTGTGTGTGTGAGTGAGAGAGTTACACAAACTTTGATCTCTGTCATCCTGTTGAGATATCAACAGCAGTCCTCCTTTTCTGTCCCTCAGCGGACAAACTGACCCAGATCTGTGGTCTGTTGCAGGGTGGTGTGTGAGCGCCTGCCTTTGTGTGTGTGTGTGTGTGTGTGTGTGCAAGCTAATGCTGAGTATGTTTAGACTGTGTAAAACAGATGATCTCATAAGAGCAGGCCCAGACAGCCATCTCTGTAGAGCAGGACCAAAGTTAACTCCATGAATCACAAACGTTCCCGTTGACTCACTATGAACAGATGCAGGAACATATCGAGAGTCACAAACTGCATTTTTTGCCGTCTCACACAGACAGTAATGTTTTTAAAGATCAATATTTGATGTGAGGATTTGAGACAAACGGGCTGTCCGACGGGTCAAGGTCAGACATTTGTCAGCCGGTTGCTAAAAGATTGTTTTATTGTTGGAAAACACACCAGAGCTGAAACAATCCGAAGCAGCTGGAGGGACGCGGAGCATTGACGACCTGGATGCTTAACCTTTGACCTTGCTTAACTTCGGTGTGTTTGACTCACGCGCCAACTGGGTCTCAGATTCTGTTGAAGTTGCTCTGGATGTGGGTTAGTTGATGTAAAACAAGTCCGGTTCTATTACTGTACCTGGTATTTGTGACAGCACGAGCCCAGTCTTCCCAGACAGACGTTACCATTAACCGAAGCCCCGCTGTTCATACATGCGAAGCCTTAGGGGGAATTTATGATCTCTGATATCGCGTGTGACTGACCAGGGGGAAGATGAGAGGATTATTCAAGAAAGAAAGGTTTATGGCTTTTCGGCCGCACCCGCTACACCCCGCTGACCCCAAGAACTAATCCCCCGAGAGCACAAATACTTATGAGACTCCCATCTAATGACACATGTGCTTCAAAAGGCTGAAAGAAAACTGGATGTGCTAACAGATTATAACAGTTTTGTTAACAGAAACAGTTGATTTTCTGGGATCAATTGAACTTGAAGCTTCAAAGAAATGATGTTGTGGGTGAAACGACATCCTGACAGTTACATCATTTGTGTAAAATAATGAAGTGTGATATCTGGACACACTTTGGATTTATGAACTTAGTGGAATGCAAAAATGAAATAATGCAAATTTAGGTGATGTGAGGAAGCACGGAAGCCATTTTGACACAATCATCCCATCGCACAATATAAGAATCAGGGAGCTGCTGTTAGCTTTTTGCTGATACTCAGACATGGAAGCAAAATCAATGGCAGCTTTTGTAACATGACGAATCCTCTCATTCATTCATTGAGCAGCCGGGTTCCTTTTGTGGGGTTTTGAGCAGAAAATGTGATAAATTTGACTCTATTTACTAATGAAAAGGTTGTTTTTGTGGATGTTGACTTTGATGATAACCAAAGTGTATCCTGTTGATCCAAACACTGACCTGCATGCCAAAGCAATGGAGACATATTTCATAAAAAAAGAAAAATAAAGTGGAACAAAAGGAAATGTCACAGGAACAGCAGAGACAATGGAGTTTGTCCTCTGCAAACTGTAAATGTTTCCACCTAATTCAGGGCCACTCTAACAAACAAATGTTGAATAATGTAACATATTCTGTTCCTATTTGTGTTCATTATCTTTTCAATCTGCACTTTGTGGGTAGTCTTTGTGAAAATGACCAACATATTTAAATACTTACAAAATGTTTTCCTTCTTGGTTGGCATGAAATAGATAATCACCTTCTAAATATATGCAAATACAACATCATGAGTTTCTGAGAGAAGTTCAAACAAAAGTCTGTATGATGCAGTGGATGGAAATAGTTTCGCAGATTTAACTAACACATTTTTAAAAAAGGAAATCAGAGGTTTACCAAACTGATCCACCAGAAAAATGCATCAAATGACTGGACAAAAGTTTCATTCATATGTGAGAAAAGCTCAATTTATCACCCAAGTCATCCGAATTTATCCACTGGAGAACATAAAGGTCTAGAAAACATGTTAAGCCTCCCTTTTCAAAGCATTTCAGCCTGAAAAATGCCAAACTGCTTGGTAGAAAAACTCCTGTTCAGAGTGTCCACTCAGCAGGAAGCGCCTTTCCACGCTGCTACTGACAGGAAGCAATTTACATATCTATGGACCTGTCAGGACTGGAGTCACGCGTCACTATGGACAGTGATTGTTTAGTGCATGTTGAATGGTTAGGGATTTTATTAATCAAGGCAGAGGGATAAAACTCATAACGCCACAAAGACTGGATTCCTCCACGTCCAGCACACACGGATGGCCTCGTTTTAACCAGGAGAGAAACTTTAAGACAAAGGCAGCGCTTATAATGTGTGAGAATTTGTTTGAATGAGAGGCCCTGGAGCTACTGAAAGGGGACGCAGGAAGTGATAGGACACAGAGGAGCTCACATAACTTAAAGAGGCTCTATTTAAGATGAATGTAAAGACAAATCTACAAGCGGCTTTGTAATTACAATGACTGGATCGTCGGAAAAATCAGGCATAAAGCAGTTTTTCTATATAAGCACAGCATCCATCATCATCACTGTTATACGAAGACAGAAGAAGTCCTTGCCATGACATTATTTAAGGAAAATGACAGCGTGTAATGTTAAAAATAGTCGACAACAACAAAGGAAACCTATGTCAGGTTTTCCACAGTAAAGGAGTGAGGCTTTCCTAACACTTCAGCACATCTGTTTAACATCCTGAAGCACAGACACCACTGCAATTCTGCACAAATGCAATACTTATAACTATTACACCAATCAAGCAGCTACTATCAGTAAGCATTTACCCCCCAAAAAAGATTAACTTAATATTTAAGAAAAGGGGAAAATAGCCCAACCTGTCTCCATTGGTCAGCAGATAGTCCAGTTCTCCTGGAGATGTGGCTTCTCTACTCCGTCTCTCCTACTCTGCTCGCCTCATGCTCTGGCTCCAGGACCCTCCCCACATCCCTCCTCCCAGCCAAACAAGCCTCCTCTGATTGGCTAGACCGGCAGCGGAGCCACACTTCTTGAGAGGGTCCACATTGGCCACATTTCAGTGCTGAATCTGGGTTAAAATAACAAGAACTGGAGCTGCAGAAGGTTCCTCTCTTAGTCTCAGTTTCTCTCACCTTTTTTTCTCTCTTCACCATTTCAGTCAGCCAAAGCAACAACTTGCTATCAGCTTTAGTGATGGTTGATTTTTCACTTCCTCGTTCTTAAAAAACATCCCATTAAATGCACCACATAGCAAACATATCAGCATACTGTCAGAAAAAGTACTTTACTTCATACTGATTAAAATATATGAAGTCATTCATATAGAAGAATCAGCGGGGTTTAAAGCAACATGTACATCCATCTATGTTATTGTCCATTCAGAGAAGACTTTGTGTTGCTTAATAATAATAATCATGAATAATACATAATGAAATAATAATAAACAATACAATCGTGAAACTAATAGGTGCTAAACATACCTGCAGTCCTGTCTTGCCACCTACTGAGTTTTGCTAAATTATCAAACAAACAATGACACAAAGTGCTAAGAAACAGAAAAGAGAAAGAACAGAGGTGATGCATGGCAGTAAACAACTCCTGTTCCAGCTTCTTGGCTTATTACGGTGGGATCAAATTCTAATCTAATCACACAGAAAGTCCACTGTCCAAGCCGAGGCTCGAACCAGCGACCGCCTCGCTGTGAGGCTGCAGTGCTAACCACCCCTCCACCGTGTAGCACTAGCAACTATTAATACTCAAAACAGCAAATCCTTTTTATCTTTTTTCAGTCAACAGTAAACATCTGACCACCTGATTTGTTAAGTGACAAGCCGAGCAGATGTTTTAGACTCTGAGTAAGGCCTCGTCTCATTGGCTGATGGCAGCAGGATCGCTAACAGCAGTACAGAGTGCTGTCAGCCAACACCGCAGTTAGCTTCAACATTTGACTGACTTTGTGTTCACTCACAAATGAGCTCCATATGACCATGGAATAAAGACCCGACTTAAACATTAAAGGAAGTCATTGGGTCAATCAGGCACTTGAACGCACCATGGAAAGCCCAACAAATAGGCCTGTCTTATCAGTCTAAACCGAAGCTGGAGCACAGAAGTTCCAAAACAAACCTTTGGCGTGCAGATGCTCAGCGTAGTAAAACTTTGACCCATGTCTAATAAACCCTTATGACTCAACATCATGTTGTGGTTGTGAGTTGTATGTAAAGAGGTTAACGGGCCACTTAGAAGCACTCACTCTCACTGAAGTGTCTAGAATATTTGGAAATCTTGTTTCTCTACAAAAACAACTACTGGTTGCTCATTAGCAGCTTGTTTTCTCCAGTTGAGGAGTGTCAAGCATTTTATTCTTCACTACATTGAGATTAATGCACAACAAAAACTGGCTTTAAAAAACAAGAAAAAAACCTACATGAAATGGGTTCATTTTTCTTGAAATGAAATTTCTGTTGGCAGATAATTTATCTTATTTCAAGGAAGATTAACCTGTCAAGAATTCCTAAAACAAGTTAAAAAAATTTTTTTTAAAAAACCTACTAAGTAAGAATAATTATGTTACGTTTTAAAAAAATAAGCATTTGTGTCCTTGATTTGAGATGTTTAATCTTATTTAGATTTTAGTTTTTGCAGAGTGATTATTACCGACAGTTGTAGTTTATGTTTATAGCTGTAGCTATACCTCTCTAGTTAAGCCAATATTAGGTATAGCGTATAAATTGGATGCTAGCGCTTACTGTGTCCTCATGTCTTCCTGTAACAGATAAATATTCTCAAAAACATGCATGCTTATGTATTAGATAGCAGAAGAGTACCTGAATGTGTGAAAGTTGTCTGGTTATCCTTTAATGTACGTAGTTTGCAGACGTTTGCTTATTGTTGTTAGCTTAAAGAAACTATAAGCTAAGCTAACTTTTAGCCAGTGTTAGTGAGACTAAAGTTTACTGGTGAGTATCTATGTGTATACATTTACCTCTAACTAAATAAGCTCTGTAGAGTAAAGTTAATAGAGTTGAGTGTTAACTAATATGCAGCGTTAATTCAGAGCTGCGTTTAATGATGAAAATGGCGGATGTTACTGCTAATGGTGTCTCCATGTCTACTTGTAAAAGCCGACCACAATAAAACCAGCAAAGACAACACACAGAGTCATCACTCAAGTGTGCAAAATAAATATTGACTTTTTGTTCCTATATTAATAGAAAACGTTTTATCTAATCAGTTTGGACCTACAATATAGTTGGGAATTCAATAAACCTTTTAACACTTCCCCACCTATACTCTTATGTTTAATTATCTTTATCTTTTTTTTCTAGACAACAAACGTTACTTTATGGCCTTTTGCTGGAAATTTAGAATTTCTCATTTATGTAATTTATATGGAAAAATTTAAGCTTGGAGCCAATGGTTGACTTCTCATGGAATCTATTGGTTAAATGTACCTTATTGCTGCCTTAAATTGTTTTACAATAGATATACAAGTTTTAATCCACATCTTTACACACATGCACTTTTGTTTTTGACATTACGAGTTGTTCTTTATACATAGAGAACTCTAAAAACTGCACAACTGGCACGTGAAGGCTTTGAGGTCTAATGAAAAAGTCCACGGCACCTAATCTTTATATCCACTCTTATTAGAAGACTAATTCACTCTTAACCTCTCCCATGTATTTGAACTTACACACACCATCAGGATATCAGGATTTGACCACGAATCGTCTTACAGATGAAGAAAAAGCCGTATGCGCTGCTGCAACCAGAGTGAAGATGATCTGGGAGGCTTCTCTTAGCAGCTTAGACACTGAACAGATTTTCACATCAAAGACCAGAGGATCTAAGGGGAGTAAAGATCCGCATGTACGACCCACGTCAGGCTAAAGCATCAGTCACAGAGATTCAACTGAGCAGTCTGTAGTCGTCCTGTGAGCTGCTGGTCATTCATCTTTCCGTGTCAGGTTTCGGTCAGTAGTATCATGTAGATCTAAAGAAAGAAAATGACCGTGAAGCAAAGCAGGCTGAACAAAAAAATCAAACTGACAGCTTAGATAAATTTGCGTTAAGGTAATAAATGACTGGTACTGAACATTGAATCTTTATAGCTCTTGCTTTGTTTTTATTTAGCATAATTATTGACATACTGTAATTATTTGATAAAAACTGAATTTTGGAATTAAAATAATCTTGTGTGTACAAATCAAAATGCCTTTTTTATTATCAGCTATTTTACGTAAAACTGGATAAAAACGACACGCAAGCCATTTTGCTGTGTACATTTTAAACTAGACTCATGAACAAAACGTTACCAAGGTAAAAAATAAAAGTTTCCATTTCCATTTTTCACCAAATAAAAGCGATATTTGTACAATTTTGATTTGCAGGTGTTTCCATTCAACAGTGTTAAGCGCATAAGTCGCTAATTGTGGCACACGCGACGTTGTCAAAATACATTATTTTGGGGTTTTCTACATGATGTGGAAAATTTGCTATAGCATTTCTGAGCTTTCCTCCCTCATTTCTCTTTCCAAATCATGGTAAAACTCTGCATTTCTTTGTTGTTTACTCCATACCGCGACATCTTAACTGGTCACATTACCTACTACATGATGTCTGGGGCCACGGAAAGGCGAATATAAGGTTTGCGATAAACTGCTTTATCGAAACATCTAAAAAACCACCTCGAGAACCCAAAAACCTTTTAGCGATATTTAAACGTTTTTTCAAAATGAAAATTTTTACTTTAGAAGATTTATACTGATATATTTAGGTTTTTGTGCAAATTTAGGGGTAATGGCTACGCACCTTTTGTCTGAAATGTAAGATGTTTTGTTTAGATTTAACCAACATTTGCAACTAGAAGAGTTGCTACCTGGTGGCTTCGCTTTTCAGAGCTGGATGCAAATTATCCACGTAAACTGTTGCTTATTTATAAGTGAAAAAAAATTCTTGATCATGTAAAACGAAGTATTAGAAATTATTGGAACACAAACACTATAAAGTCAGTATGACCTAAATATTTATATTTATATAAATATGTATTAGTGCTGAAGCACCAGTTGGATAAAGCCATAAAGAATGAGTCTGGAAGGGACAGATTTCATACTAGAGAAAACAAATGGTTTATTTTGGCTCAGACATCTCACTGAGGTTTTTATCTCCATGTGTTTTCAAATGGAGCCGCGCCTGCACGTGTTGCATCACTCTTCTGTCCAGCCATCCCTTGGGAGGCGAAGCAGGGTCAGCGGGGTTGTGGAAGGAGATGGCAGAGCAGGGAAGACATATGGAAAAAGATACAGGCAACTGATGGACAGATTGAAAATCTGGCTCTGACAGGAGCTTATGAAGTTTCCACTTAGTGAAAGAAAAACTAAATACGAGGTGAAATCAGATCAAGATTGCCAAACCAAAACAAACATCAAGACAAAGAGAGTGTCTGATACCTGACAGTCTCATCCAAATGTAAACAGTTTGTCTTTATCATGCTTGCTATCATGCTTGCTATCAATTGTGTCAGGCATTTTACGCCCCTGAAAACTTTCAAAGCAGATATGGAGTGACAAATCCAGTCCTCCCTGCTGCACTTTTGCTTCTCTGTGCAATTAGAGAAGTCTGAGTCGACTTTGAATCCCTCAAAGGGAGCAGCTACGACCATCTGGCTGCTTCAAGGGCCCATCAGCAAGCACATGGAGACAGATGTTTAACATGAACATACTCAGGAGGGAGGCCAGCATCTAGTAAAACCACAGCCTGGGTTAAGCTACATGCTGAAATGTTTCGATTCTTCTTCAAATACAAAAAGTTCAAAATCAACATGTTTTACTTATTTAATGAAATTAAGCTAATATTACCCAGGAATCTATATAAAAACAGCTTAAAATTTGTTAACATTTGGATTTAAATGAATACCTTTCAGAGCAAATAAAATACGTTAATCAATTAAAAAATATATTAAAGGTTCAGTACCCTGCTGTTCACACACTCCTTAGCAGCTCATATTAACATTAATACTTTCTGCAATACTTTCTGATAAACCAGATGTTCACGTTCAACCTCAATATTTTATCCCCAGATTTGAGAGCGATGTGTTTATACAGTATAATGTGACAGCCAAAGTCAAGAGACAGATACATCTCCCCCTACGAGGCGCTGCCACATTTTCTGCATGACGCTCTTGTCAGCACTACTTGTAGTTCATCTATATCTTGATGTGGGAGTGTTATCTCTGTGGCACATTTGTTAATTTATGAGTTTGCAAGGGAGTACGGCTGGTACACAAACACACGGATGTGTTGAAGGTGAGGAAATCCCAGCGCTGAGCATCGGAGGGAAGTAAGACAGAAGCGTGGGAAAGAAAGATGCAGGAAAAGAGGAATAATGATGTAGCGAACAAAGTGTTAAGCAGACCTACAGCTTGGGAGTAAACACATTAACAAGCTGGTGCCAGTGTTAAAAAGAGAGGAAATAACTGGGGAACCATCCATTTTTTCCCTTTTCTACACCAAATAAATAGATGGGACACAATAAAAACACTGTATAGACTCATAAGCACATGTGGATCAAGGCACACACAAGCTGCACATATCTCTTTGATCTTTGGGTGAGTGGTCACCATTTTCCCCCCTGGAAACATCTGTTTATGTATTCTGAAGACTGTGTGTCAGTCTGGTTGAGGAGTCACTCCGGTAAGAGAACAAGGTCTTCCAGCTCTGTGGAAGAAGGACAACAATCATCTTCCTCTCATGCTGACCATTACAGCTGTCGTATGGCAAGCCTGAGGAGGAAAGTGGCGGAAAGCTAAGTCCATTCGACATATCACGGCTCGCCTGCAAGTGGGTGGCCGGCCAGACAGGGAGGGACTCACTGGCTTCTCGTGATGAGATTATTCTGTTTTATCTACTACAACAAACTTTGTTTTTTTGCTCTCTACTCCATTTGTATGCAAAAGTGTTGCAGTTAAACATCAGTTCTATGAGCTGAAGGTTAAAGAGGCTGAGGAGCAGCAACACAACAGAGATAGCATTTATCAACAGCGACTCTTTGTTAAGTGAAACCCAAAATAAACAACGAACCAGCGAGCCTACTAACAAACCTCCAGGGAATGTTCAGAATTTAATTTATCAAATGTGCCTTAAAGCATCTGTTTTCAACTATATTAACCTCAAACACAATGTTTTAGCAGATTTATTTACCTGCTACTGCCACTAACATCTGTAAAGACAGACAGGATTAACTGTACATTCGTAGAAGAGACCTTGAGATAAACTCCAGCCAACAATTCATTCCCAAGCCAGAGCTGGCAACCCACCCTTTTCTGATAGAGGACAATGGTATCTGACAATTATTTATTCACCACAAAAATGTAGTGAGATGGCAGCATTGGCGTATTTTCATTGTTCAGCAACTCGTGCATTTAAATTTAATATGCTGTATTGTGGAATGATGGTGGGGAACGTTTAAAAAGGGCATTTCTAAATGGTTTGGAAGCTGTTTTTTAATATCATAAAGTTCTGATCAGATACCTGGTGATGAGTAAGATCAGGTTCGAATGAGCATATTCCCCATAAACCCTTTTTTTGACCAAGCAGCAACCTCCATCCACTAGAGGCTTGATAACCTGCAGTTCCCCCCCACATCCACTAGAGACTCCTTAACACAGCAAATGTCTATCGACTCCCATTTTTAAAAAAAAAAAAAAACAACTTCACTGCAAAAATTTTCAAAAATGTTTACACATAGAGTGCACACATGGATCAAAAGAGTAAATCATTTTAATTCTGCAGCAGAAGGAAGTCAAACTCAGGCCCAGTTCACATGAAAATGGCAATGGGGGGGAAACGCAAAACATTCTACCAGGTGTCCATATCCTTTAGACATAAAAAGAGTTTAGGAGGGTACAAAACGTAAAAATCTTCGCCTTCCAGAGTGGAAATCCTGACAACGCTCCACCCTGTTGTTGCCGTCTAAACGGTTGACAACGCAAAATTGCGTTGCGGTCACATAAAGATGACGTCATAATCACGAGCCAGTTCAAGAAAACAACACTGGGCGGAACTTCAAGTTATGCTAGCAGCAGTAAATGTGATGCAGGAGTCATGTTTTATCATTATTCTTGCTGTTGCGGTTCACCATGTTCTTTTTGATTTGCTGCGCTTGTCTACAGAGGTAATAGAGAAGTAGAAGTGAAGGTTTTGGTGGTGCTGCCACCTACACACTGGGTGTACATACTACAACAGGAAATTAGAAGTTTTGTGCACTTTTGCATCTCCGTGTGCACACAGATTTCCCCAACCAAAGGGAAACCATAAAGTGAAAACAAAATGCTACTTTTGCGTTTTTGCTTTCGACTGTTTCTGTCTAAACTTAGCCTCAGACTAGCTGGGTAGCAAGTTCCAGTTGAATAAAACTAACAAGGAAAATAAAAATAAATCAAATTTGTGTTCATACACTGACATAACTGGCCTCACATAACTAGCATTACAAATCAGAATGTGTGACCTCCTGTACCTTCATTACAATGAACTCAAATTACAATTTAGCTTTAGCTCACTTGCCTCCATTAGCTAGTTAGCTCCCGTTAAATTCGAGTTAGCTCAGTTAGCTCTTAGCTACATTTAACTTGGAGTTTGATAGATGTCAATCATCTACACACACCAACAGCCTCCCTTTCGGCTCCAAAAATTTGACCATTTTTTAGTATTTTACAAAAGCAACAGCACGTGTGATGCTGCCAAGATGGCGACTGTAAAAAACGCTCAACAAGCTTCACTTTTGGTCTTCATGGACCTGCTGGGAGGCTCTGTCCATCTTTTATATACAATCTATGCTCTAACTGACTCTGGTGTTCGAAATCCACAGCTCTCTGAGAAATGTGAGCACCATCATAATCCTTTCCAGCCCCACCTTAACCCTACATGATGGGGGGTGTCCACAAACAAACAAAGGTTCCAGGAGTAGAATCTCTCAAATCCTCTTTTCATAAACTAAACCTAGGAGGTCAGTCCCTTCTTTAAATTATGTGGACAGTATTTAGCTCTAAATGTGTTTACACCCAGTGTTTTGAGCCACCGATGAGTGCAGTTTAATCCCAGCTTCCCTGTGGCGCTGCCCTGCTGCTCCCAACAGAGTTTCCCACTGCAGCACACAAACCCAACCAACTCCCACTGCAAACTGAGACCTCGCTGGCTGCTTTATCCAAAGGCCCCCGGGGGCAGGGCCGAAGCTGTTGTGGGCACTCTCGTCTCAACCTGATACTCTGCTTAAAAAAAATAATAAGCACAAGTTGAGTTTTAGACAATAAAAGTATCAAGTGATATCATTCTCGGGCTTTCAGCAAAGCACACAAGCATAAAGACAAGAGGAGAAGGAGAAATGAGGGGAGAGAAAAGCAGATGGGGAGGAAAAAAGAAGAGATGGAAAACTGGGAAATGCAGAAGTGTGTTGCTATTGTCAGGCTGGATTTTGGGGACGTAAAGTGAGATGGTTTGGTGTTTTGACCCTAAGACAAAGAGACGAGTGTTGGACAGAAAAGCTTTTCTTCTATGAAAACCTGCAAGTGTTGGATTATACCACTGTATAATGGAAAAAAAAACATACTCGCAACTGAAGAATATTTAAATTTAACAGCTTTCAAAAAGATGAAACCCGATCGTTACGTCTTTAATATCAGTAAAATCAAGTATAAGATAACAGGAAGACAGTCGCTGACATGAAGTTTCCCTTTTTACACAAGCAGGGACAAACTATTATTTTGTTTATTGTGTTAGCGGGGGCTTTCCACTTCAACGACCTCCACAGGTGGCTCTGCTCAGTATCTTCCACTCCATTGTTTTCCTCCATATTTGAAAAACATGCCCCCCCACCCCCACCCCTCGGCCCAACACCCCCAACTTCCTACTTCAAAAGATAGATAGACAGGAAATATTTCAAGCTTCAGTGAAGCCAAACAGAAAAAGTTTTGCCTTTCCTACAGTAAAGAGAAAGGATGGTGTGAAACAAAAGATTTACACCAGAAGCTGCGAGATTATTCAAACTGAAAAATATCTGAAAAGATTTCAGTCGGATTTGTTGCAATCAAACAGCAATTCCATGATATGTTGTAGCGTTTTGACAAATTTAATGTTAGTTTCAATATGAACTAATCAGAAAAGTCCTCAGTTATGTCCAGAAATGATGGAAACCCAGAATCTGAATAAGAATACTTTTTTAATCAAAGGGAATTAAAATCACACACTGTGGGTGCTGGGAAAGTCCAAAAAACTGCATTTCTATTACAAAAATAAGAGCGGTATCTGTACAGTTCCGAAAAACTACAATTTTGATATATCGACGTTTCCATTAAATGGTTTCGTGAATAAGCGGAGATTTGGTAAAATCTCTACAGCTAGACGCGATAAGAATTACGGTACACGATAATTTGGGATATTTTGTTTGCTGCGGCTACAGCTTTTAAAAGCAATCCTCCCTAATTTCCCTCTCTAATTCATTATGAAACTCTGAAAAAACACTGGAGTCTAGCAGGGTTATTCAAACTTCAACACTATCAGGGTATTTTTGGATTTTAAAACAATGCTTTAGCAAAGTCTCAATTTGGTCAGACCAGTCCTATAAAAATATGTAATGTGATAATTATTTGTGATAATTATTACCTTTCACTTGCACACAATGGATGAACACTTTATTGAAAGAGACTTTGAAAAAGAAAAGTTGTCAAAATCCAAAAGGAAAGATTCAAGTTGGTTTTAAATCTATAAACTATAACTTTAAAGTGCTTAACTTTAATAAAAATGTATGTTTGAGCTCATTTGCTGACAGTGAGAAGCAGAGGTGTAAAAGTTGGCAGGGTCTTTAACACATGCTTGAACTATTCATTTAAACAGCTGCGTTTCCCTTTTGGAGAAAACTACCAGGAACTATAATAATGTCATTTAAAGAATAACAGGTACCCTGTTTCTTTTAGTCTTGTCTTCCAGAGGGAAAGCTTAAATCTGGAGTCACATGTGAAGTGGATTAAGAAGCGTAGCTAAGATTGATCGAAACCAACCTTGTGTGTGGAATCTGGATCTGGATGCATACAAAGTTCTGCAGTTCAAGCCAGATGATGTAAGGCTCCTCTCTGGATGCTGCACAACCTGTGGAAAAACAGCCAAGAAGAAAGCCGCGTTGAGTCCAAATAACAAAAACCAACCTCTTCAGAGGGCAACAGTTCAGTCATCGCTAAGCATCCTTTCCCCATTGCTCATTGGTATTTTCCATCTAAACGTGAGACAGCAGTGCGGCTGCACCTGGAGAGACCTAAATGTTTTCACATGTTCATTAAAACGGGAAGAGACGCTGATGTCTGCATCCCACATTAGCAACAAAATGGCAAAGTTGCATAACGGTGACCACAAGAAACATTTGGGATTAAAAATGTAATCAAGGTGTAAATTACATCTTAATGGCTGAATTTAGCTCCAAAAAGTCTCTGCTGTATTCATACTGCATGTACTTTTGGTGCAATAATAATACATTATGTTGTATGGATTCATCCTGCACAACCAAACCCAATTATAATTTAATTGTTTTTTCACCAAATTACTATATAAACCAACAGAGCATGAAATGACTGCTTGTCATTTAAAGGTTTTGCCCGCAGTTGTAAACCCAGAGAGTTATCGCCTGTCTCTGCAGTCCCCCTCTGCTTTATGGAGCGTTTTAGCTTTACGGCTCACAGCTTTACAGTTTGGATTTAGTTATCACTGCTCACATCATTTCCAGCCACAGCAGGCAGCTGTGGCTGCAAACAAAGAAAGTTAACAGCCTGTCGTTGAGCTTGCAGCAGCTTAGAGGTAAATATTATGCATTCAAGGAATTCAAGAAGGAAGACTCCTGGATTTATGTACATTAAGTGACAGAAACATGCCTCCAGAAATGTTAATGCTGCTATTGATCTAGTGGGTGTTTATGATCTGTCCCCCAAAGGTGTAAAACAAACACTGCTGCTTCGCTTCTCAACATAAAATAAATTAAAATACTTTATCCTTAAGGGGAAATTTTAATTGAATTTAATTAAAATATATTTAATCAAATACAAATTTCTGTTACAAACTCTTTAAAAGACGTCAACCGACTGCCCTGAACTAATAGTTCGGGTTCAGTATGAAGCGTAGAGCAAGCAGGAATATAATATTAGTGATCATGTGAATAATCGTTTAAACCAGTTACCACTTTGGAAGTCAACGGCACCAATGACACCCATTTGACACGTTTCTGCTGTCAGCTGCAGATTCAGGTTACTCTGCCTGCCTCAAACTAATGGTGCACATCAGTCAAGCTGTAGATAATTAACTAATGGCTGACCCTCCTCCCTTCAACTGACTCTGTTGAGGCCTTCTAATGGATATTGTCCAGCGAGAAAAGCAGTTAACAATCCGGTCAATAATCCAACCGCAAGATGAATGCACCGCACCCGATGGTGATGACTGCTTACCTCCCTGGAGTCGCCATGTGTTTAGTAGAGTCCATATAATAATAATAATAATAATAATAATAATAATAATAATAATAATAATAATAATAATAATAATAATAATAATAA
>JBAMHX010000021.1:3871759-3888370 GCA_037177515.1 Pseudomugil tenellus
CACTTCGGCAGGGTGACTTCTTGTGGAGTATAAATGCCGAACAAGAACTTTTTTTTTGTTCTTGCGACCTCAAGAACCAGAACAAATTTGTCGCTTCTCATGGAGCATGTAACAAGCTATAGACAATCCATGTTAGGGGTATTATTTTCACTCTGCCCCCTAAGAGAAGACAGGCATGATGAAAAGGACGTGGTCTAAAACATTTTTTTTAAGAGAAGAGGGGAAAAAATCGATTTAAAGTCGTTAATCAGATTTTGTTTGAAAGAATCAGAGATTTTACTTTTAGGCCCACCCCACCCCCCACTTGAAGCATAACTTTTCAGCTGCACGTGGCTTTACAGCCCTACACAACAAGACAGAGCTCAGAAAAGAGACAGGATGCAGGATGGATAGCGAGTTAGCCTTCGTTAGGAGGCGCCTGACTACAAAACTCTGCCAAAGTCCAATTGAGCCTCTTTAAAGATAGAAGTCTTGGCTGTGCTGACAGTTTGCTGACTTCAAACACAACTTAACTTGGATTAAGATCAATAATTGACATGGGAATTTGTCTTATTCTGTGACGCAAGACAGCTAATATTGGGATCCATCTCCTTAAATAGTCCACATTTCCCCTCTTACACACACACACACTCTTCCCCACCCCCACTAACCCCTGCTGCACAAGCTGAACCAGCACATGGCTTGTAAAGTGAAAACCCAAGGTGTGTGTCGCAGCCTCAAACACACGCTGATTGTGCACTAAACTAATGCAACAATTATCCACACTCTATCCAGTTTCCTTGCGTGTGCACGCCTGCCTGCTTTCATGCATGTGTGTGTCCGCCGCACACTGAACACACAGATGACATCACCTCACAGCGCAGTGATCAGTGTGTTCGCTCGGGGTAAAACCTCACAGACAGCTGCAGCTGCATCATTCAGCCTTTCAGCTGCTCTGTAATTATTACTAAAGCTTTAAACAAAACATAAGTTGTGACTTTATGAGTTCATGTGTGTGTTTTATTTTCAGATGTGATGAGGTCATCACTGAGGTCTCTCTATATGATAAAAGACAGGTGTAATAAGTGCCCTCTTAATGTGGATAGGAGGATAATTTCTCCGGATTGGACACAAGCCAGGTCTCTGCCAGACACGATGACAGACATAATGGGTGCAAGAGTTCAGATGCACGCACTCATTCGGCTTCCTCGTGGATACAGCAGCCCAGCTTATGTTCCGCAAATTGTGTTATGTCTGAAAGGCGAAGCGCCGCCATCTCTTCTGTCTGGCTTCTGAACCTGCAGTGTGACAGTCCATCTACCACCTAAAATCTAATGGTTCAGCAGCCACAAAAGCAGTTTTAATGTGCTTAACCAACCTGAGAGGAGGTCAAGTGTTTACACGACGGGGATGGGTGAATCTTCGCACTTGCATTGTCGGATTTTGTGTCACGTCGACACACTAAAAGAAGCAGAATGCATCAAGTCTGAAGAATGCTGCTTAAGAGCGTTGAGCTGATGCAAATAAAAATGTCCATTTAGTGTGAAGAAAATCGGATGTTCTCCCAAAACTCATCTGAATCTACATCTTTAGCGTTGCTGACAGATGGGCGGATGAATGGATGGAGGTGAGAAGCAGCTATTAAAAAGAAGTACCCTTCAGAGTGAGTGATGTCAGGGGCAGGTTTTCAGAGGAAAGTCAGAACTCTGCTCCTCTGGGAGATGGAGCACAGATGTCTAATCTGGCTAACTGAAACACAAGCTTTAACCTCGTCTCATTTACCTCTATGCGATCTCTTCATTACTGCTCTTCTTATTCTTTAAATTTGGTCTTTGAGTCCCTTTTTTCTATTGTTTCCATGCAGCAAGTAAGAGAATGATCCCTTCTATCTTAAAATGGCAAAAACCAATTAGCTGTGGGGGGAGCGCGACAAATGACAACAGCAAACAAAAGCACTAAAACGTATTTTTGTCCTGCTTTGGAGAAAATTATTTAAAGTGTAAAGTGTTGCAAAGTAAATAGCAGAAGTGCTTTCATGGAAAAAGTTAGCTTTAAAGCTGACTTGGATCTGAACTCCAGACTGTGTCGGTGTTTAATCAAAGCCATGTCGCTGCTAATCATACCTGAGACTGAATCTAACAGGATGCATCTATGAGCCTCCGGCTTGGAAACCAGCCTGGCTGAAACTCACTTCAGCTCATATCAGTTCGTGACGATGGCTGGAATTTTACGCTGTTGATAATCGGGTCTGCAGTCATATCCTGACCGTACCTTTCTTCTTTAGATAAAATCTCTTCAGTTACCCACAAAATTACTGAGACTAAAAAAACCTGGGGCGGGTTATTTTTTTATTTTTTTGTCTTGTGCTGTAACATTATCCTGTCGCAGTCTAGCAGAGTAATCACCTTCACCTGCAGCTTTCACCCGACAAACAGCTGCAAACATCATTATGCAGACATCAGCTGGGAGAGCAGGGCTCGTCAGACAGACAAGTTAGAGGACAAAATTCTATAATTAAGTTTTTCTTATGCTTCTAATATTTAATTATTTTGTCAATTTTGCTAACCTTACCATTAAAAAAGACACAAATACAAGTATTAAGTGTTTCTTTCTGTAATAAAACTGCAGCCATATAAGGATGCCTGACAAGCTAATTCACAATATATATTATTTTCTGTTTTCCAGCCTTTTCCAGGAAAGCACTGTCCTCTCCAGTTTATTTGCCACTGAAATTTCAACCTATTTCCCCAGTATATGTCTCGTTACATATGCATAAATAGCATTAAAAACAGCCAAAAATAACATTTTCTGCGTAGAAATTAAAACATTTACCCACTTTTCTTGCTGATAAACTTTTTAAATTGGACTCTAAGAGTGCTGTATTCTTATTTCAGTGCATTTTTTGGCATTTGGTTGGTTTTCAAACTAGTCTGAGGGCGGAGTCAGCCTCTTTCAGTGGAGTGAGTTACACTTTAAATCAAAGTTTAACTGCCATAAATACTATTCATGTCGTTGCATATAGTTTATGATTTTTGTGTTACTGATATGATGTATTCCGGTAATGTGTACTATGACATTAGGTAGAAACTAATGTAACGTTCCTTGTTGCAAAGCGATTTCTTTTTGGTAACGCACACCTGCTCTTGAAGCACAAAGCAGGAAAAGTTTGTCACGTCAAAGCATTATGTGCAGCCAGTGAGGTATGTTATCTTTTATTGTGTACACTAGTGGAGCAGTTGATATGCTGCGTAACAATTTTATATCGCTGCATGTCGACAGTGTGACGGTGGATTTCTTTATGCCTGCTAAGGTGTAAGTGAATAAATTAATCGGTGAACATGGTGCTGTGGTGTTTGTACCACATGGAGTGACACAAAGCTTTATTATTCTAAAATATTAATAAGCTAAATTACTGTGACAAAATGGAAAGTTTAGTCATATTATAAAATGCTGAAATGGTTTATAATTATGAGTACAGTTGGTAAAATTAAACAGCATGGGGTCCAACCAGAGACCTGCCTCATGGTATGAATCATCCCTGCTAAAATCAGGTCGATGGGGCGGGATGCAGCGAGAAAAGAGCGTTACTGACCGGCTATGCTCTGGCTACCAGCATGCAGCGGTGATAATAGTGGGTGACCGCCTGCCAGTCCAAACCAAAACAGCATTACCATGGCGATCAGTAAACTAGGACTCAAATAAGGGAACAGGACCTGAATACTGTGAGATGCTTGCTCTCAGACTGGCTGGACAATCTTCCAGCTGTGTTGGGATTTAGCAGTAAATGGGAGTGAAATTGAAAGGAATGTCGACCGGATCGAGGCAGAGCCAAGCTGGGAAAAATCTGAGCAAAATTCCAAATGAAACAAGATGATGTCCGATAACGTGATCAAAAAATTTTAACTGATTTCACACCTCAGTCACATTTAGCTGCCAACATGAATGAACCCTAATGACCTCATAGCTGTGACTATTCAGTCTTTAATCAATCATTTAATGTCAGCATAAATTGGAAAATAATTGCTGTTTGTCGACCTATAACCTCTGTAAAAGCTGGCTTTATGCTGGCTTTTCAGGAACGGTTCATCGCTGGATGGAAATATGACAGGAATATACTGGTTTGTTTTTATCTGTTTAAACTAAATAGTAAATACTCAGGAAGTGTGATCAAGCTGTGCTCTTAACATGGTGTCAAATGCAAGAAATGTTTAAGTGGAACAGATGGTTAAAGAGGAGAAACAAAAGCCATTTCCTTCTCATGGATCTTATGCTCCAAATATTCGTCAAACGTTGCATTTTTGGCACAAATTGATGAGTAGTTCTGTGTCCTAAAGGAGAACACTGATAGGGAAACTGTCCCTCCAAACAACCAGAGAACTGGGAGACATTAAAGCGAGTAGGTTGTTGGTTAATTATCTACGATGGAGAATTAGGGCCACACTGGAAAAAAAAAAATTGTGGAAGATTTTTTTTCCTCTCTTCGAGAATAAAGTTGAAATGACAAGAATAAAGTTGAAATATAGTTTCAAGAATAAAGTCGAAATGACGAGAATAAAGATGAAATACAGTCTCTTCAAAATACCGATACTTTGTAAGTACTGTACTTCGACTTAATTCTCATCATTTCTATTTTTTCTTGAAACTTTATTTCGACTTTATTCTCAAAGTGAGGAAGGGCGAAAAAAAATGCTTGACAATTTTTTTTCAGTGTGGCCCTAATACTCAGTCGTAATTATCAGTATATTGTCATTAATAATAAAATTCAACAGCAGTTCTAGTAAGTGAAACCAACATTTCCTGCATTTTTATGAATACAAATACATAACAAGTAAAATAAAAATTCTACCAGTTATTTGCTCACCACTTCCACAAAACAAAGATTATGTTCATGATAGTTGTAGCCAGTGTTTAAGTAAAATTTAATACCGTTTCTTAAACTGAACTGGAGCATGACGGCAATCTAACATCCATCTGTCGCACAAACATAACACAATCTAGTGTTATCTCTTACAGCTTACATTTTTTCCATGACCTGAGTCAAACTGGGCATATCATATCCCCTTATCACACCACATGCAGCCTCCCTGTGTTGCAAGGTTGCAGCCTTCATCATTAGCATACAGCTGCAGGGCCGGTTCCCCGAAAGGCTGCTGTTCCGGCTTAATCAATATTCAAACATGTCTCTGACTATGTCTGCCAATAAAGACAAAGGATGGATGACAGGGAGGAAAACCGGAGACATAAACTGGACTAATCGCTGAACACAACCAGTTTAATGAGTCTCCAGTTGCTGAGGGACTGGATGGAGTGCTGGAGGCCACGCAGCTGCAAAACCAACCGTCTGGCTGCTGTCCGTTCCTCTGAGACTGACCCCCAGTTCACCACAAATGAACAAAACCCATTGCAAATTCTTTCTCCTCATTTCACCCGACAGGAGGCTCCTTTCCACCCCCTCCCCCCTCCCTCTTCTCCTCCCTCCACAAGTCATTCATTTCTTTGGATGTCTTTCTTTCCAGACAAGTGTAGGATGAGGGGTTTGTTATTGTGAGGACTCCACCAAGCTGATTTCCCATTAAACACCGGGCTGCACTGCAGCTGGAGGCAGATGCGCCCCCAGGAGAGGTTCATCTCCAGAAACCAGAGGGAGGTCCGCATGACGTGGAGAGTCTGAGGATAAAAAGAGTGACCGAGGGAGTAAAGAATGGCAGAGGAGAGAGAAGGGTGATTAGCTCCAGTGCTGCCTAATCTAATCAGTGTGCATGACTGCCTCGGAGAGAAAGGGGGGGTGGGGGGGGGGGTGCTGAGTATTAAAGTTTTTTCAAATATCTCAGTGGAGGTACTGGAGAGCTTATTCAGAGTAAGAACATAAAAGGACCATGCAACAGAAAAGGTCAAAGTCATGTTAATTTAATTTTGAGAAATTTCCTGTTAATGTAGTTGTTGTCTCATGACTGGTTTCACTGGTCTTCAGCTTTATTGTCACCCAGTTGGACAAAGTCCAGCATTTAAAAACATCACCTCCTTGCAGTCTCTCAAAATCTTTGTGATTATTAAGCGCGACCACTGAAGGCAGTGTATTATTTACCTTTTTCTTCTTCTTCCTTCTTAAAATGAAGCCTAAAGGTGCTCAAAAACTCAAAAAAATGTATTTTGTCGTTTTTGTGAGTGCTCAGGCAAAACTGTGCGACTGCCACCTTTTGTGAAGTCCTCAGAACTGCATGTCGTCAATCTGTATGAAATTTTGCACACATGTTCTACATGCTAGGGCCTACAATGAAACCTTTGGGAACTATTGTACTAACCAAACAGGAAGTCGGACATTTTGTGTCAAAGTCGCTATTTTGGAGTTTTGCGCACGTCATATTTAAACAAACTCATCCTAGGGCTTTAATCCCAGTGCCACCAAAATTGCTCATGTGTGAACAAAAGTTATAAAAGATTATTCTGGTACGATCACCTTGAAATTTACAGGGATTGATCAGGGCCAGGGGCCTCACTTTTAAAGCTTGCTTGCGCAAAAAAACTGGCCTGAAATTTGCGTAGAAATTTTATTACGCAAACTTTGGGATTTATAAAGATAAACTTGACGCAGACGAGTCTGTACCGCAGCACCAGCTTTGGAACTGGCGTAGTAACATTTTGAAGTGGGAAAACTGGCTTCACAGCTGATAAGATGACACATTTAAGCCATTAAACACATGTTTCTTATCAGTCACACTAGACTTTGTCTTTTTGTAATCAAAAACATGGAAAAACTGATTTATTTATTCCATAAATATGTATTTAAATATCGGAGCACAGTATGCTCATTCTGAAAATGTCTCTGTGCTTATTAGTACATTAATTGTGAGAAGGTGTCCAGTAATCCCAGTAATTACTGAGTAGGTATACAAATATCAACATGAGTGTAATGCCACGCGATCATAATGTGTCACAGTGGATGCGCTTGCACATTTCCTGAAGACTATGTTAGGAGTTTTCAGCGCCAATGATGATGACTGACTGATAAGCCAATTTGCTTGACATGTCACCATCAAGCTAACGCTAACTTAACGCTAACTTGTTAGCTTAGCTAATATTAGCTAAGTTATCAGTTTAGGTTCGATGTGACTTTGTAGTTTTGGATATAACTGGATCTATTTTGTTTCTTAGTTATCACACACAAGTAAATATTAGCTATAAACTATTAGCTATAAGACTGTTTTTAAGACTAACACAGACGTCTTAAAATGTCCGTTAACAAAGCTTAAACTGGGACACAGTACTGGTCAAACAGTCCATTCTTTATGCTGTTTGACAGAAAAAGACAAACTCTGACACAATGCTTCTTTAAAATTACACAAATGCTCTTCTTAGAAATCTGGAATGGAAAACCCAGAAGAGTAATGTGACCCAGTGGTCTGGATTTTAAGTCTTCCTTGCATTACGTCATTTTTATATTCAAATAAACAAAGTCCAGGGTCACACGTATTAAATAAAGCTGTGATATGATGGCTTCCTTAGAGGAATTACTGCATGCTCATGTTAAAATTTTACTGACTGCATCTGCCGAGGCACAAAAGTGAAATAATGACCAAAAGAAGTGCTTATTGTGAAAACCAGATGTTAGCATAAATTATCTAACTTTATGTACAGACGCGGTAACAGTAGTTTATGGAAGTACGATGTAAATAAAGAAGCCTTGTAATCTGGACCATCTACACTAGAGGATATCCACAGTGGGGCTTTGCTCCAAAAAAAAAAAAAAAAAACTGTATTCCAGATGTTTGTCCGAGCCGCCTGGAGTCATCTGGTTTAACCTCTAAAACAGGAGCAGCCTTTCAATTAGTGGATTTCACACTTACGTTATGGAGACACCACATTTCTGACTTTGATTTCAAGCAGGCACTGATATCGCCCCGCTAATTTCCATCAGTAATAATATTTAGTGGTGTTAGTGTGCATTCAGAATTTAAGAGGTGGATCAAATCCTCCATTAAAGATAGCCCCTCCTTAACTGCAGACATATACTGACCGATCTCATAAACTGCAACCAGGATCCTGGACTAATGACAAAAACTTTACCATCAAAGCTCGGGGAGGCACGAAAGGCAGATGATGTGGTCTGAACAAACGGGTAGCAGTTAAACTTTTGTTTCATGTTTTTGTAACGTGCATTAAAAGCACTGCCAACTGCACCGTCTGCACTGGGCGAAAAGAGAAGCTTGTAATATTTTTTCCATGCTTTGAACCATTTAGTTGAGGAAAAGGGAAAAAAAGGGAGGGGGTTAAAGGACTTTTCCAAAGCATCTGCACCTCCAGGCTGCAGAGGGAATGAAAAATGCAAGTATTTTTGCTTTTCTTGTGGCTTAAAATGAAGCAGTGCTCAGCATGGTAGTAATGAATGAAGCTATAATGGTTTGTATTTTAATGGGCCAAACACAGAGCCTTGCGGGTCCACATGTGTTGACACACGGGCTCACTACTACTACTGACAACCTCTGACAGCGCTATCTTTAAAACTTTTCACACTCAGTGATGACCTAAACATCGTTAAAGCTCAGCTGCATTCCTTTAAAATAAGAAATTACTAAACGTGTGCAACTAATTACAGATTTTAACTCATGACCACACAAATGTTGCAACATTGCAACTATACAGCTGTTAAAGCGACAAACAATTTAGCACATGCACTCACAACAAAACATAGCATATTTAGTAGAAGGCACCACATCCATCCATCCTTTTATGCAGCATACTATCTTTTAAAAATGTGTGAGCCTCCCTTTTCTCTTTCATACACAAACACTGGTTTAGAGAAAACTGGTTCTCAGGCTTAATGTTGTAATTCAACACTAAACAAGAATCTGTGTCGCACTTTGTCATGACTGCTGACAGGTTTTCTCCTGAAGTCATAACAACTAAGCAACCTTAAACTTTCAATATTCTCTGTGACATGGGAATCAGAGCCAGGCTCAGGTGTCCAAGGTAAATAACTTCTGATTGGAAGCATTCAGCTTGTTGCTTCAGCATTTCTCATCATTATCTTAATGTTTATATCTCCAATGCAACTTTAGATGTTTTATAGAACTTAATAACAATCCACAAGGTAAAATAATAGGAAAAAATTTGGAAAATGTGTTTATTAAGTCCCCTTTATGAGCTAGAAAGTTGCAGGTTAATCAGACTAAACCTATAACTTATCATCAACAATCTAATTGGACATAAACAAACTTAAATTATTTTGTTTATGTAGGAAAAATAAGACATAAATATAATAAACTGACTCAAAAGCCCCGAATGCTTGGAAAAGCATCAGTCTGCTTGTTTTTTCCTGCAACGAGCTTCTGGTGGAAGCAAAGCAACCATAACAGAAGAAATGTGAACTAAAGTCACATCTGTGGCTGACATTTGCTTATGAAGAGATTTTGTTCAGTGAGGAATAAAGTCCTCCATTGTTTGCACTAAGAGGAAGTTTTAAAGCGTTTTCCTTCACGCGCTGATACTTACGTGTAACTGCTGGCTGTGCGGAATGTGACGCGCTGAAATCCTGAGTGGGAAGGTTCTTCTCCAGTTTTTTTTTTCTCTGAGCGCTTTAGGTTAAACGACCGGTCTCGAGCTTGCTATATTCATTTATTTGTTTACTTATTTCTCTCGTGAGAGTCTGTTGATCGTCCTCCACGTTTTCTCCGGGAGCGCAGAAGAATGAATGGCTGCGTCCGCCTCCTTTCTGCCCGGACAGACAGGCTGGGATGGGAGTGCCTGCCCCGTTTGCGCCCTCCCCCCCATCTACCAGTCCCTTCCCTTTCTCCTCCAGCCTGGACCTGGACTCATGGGAATCAATTATTATTGAATCCAACTACAACCCACTGATTTATTGTCGTGTCATGTGAAATATGCTGTTCTGCATGGAATGAAGAAAAACCATCCACCCATTGGGGACATATACATTCAAGAAAAGATTTATAGTAAAATCTGGATTACATTTATTGCAATCCGACACAAGAGGGTTACAATAATGGAGTAAATAGCATAATAAGATCATGTTTATGTTACCCACAGTTAAAACATATAAACCCATAAGAGAAAAATATCCTCCAAAAATGTTATTAAAGGAGCACAAAAAAGACATTGTACCAAAAAATGGCCATTTTCTTACAGTTTCTTCATGGACTGGGTCTTTAATAGTTAATAATAATAACTGCTATAACCCAAGTGGAGCTCCCTTTGCCATCAGAACTGCCTTAATTCTTCACGGCAGAATCAACAAGATGCTGGAAACGTTCGTTAGAGAAGGTTTTCCTCCATGTTGACTCAACATCATCACAGTTGCTGCAGATTTTTCAGCTACACATCCACTCTGTTGCGGTCTGGTAACTGTGGTCATTGGAGTACAGCAGGCATCTCGGTGTCCTGCAGGTGTTGAGGCACCTCATTCACGCTCTGAACAAGTCAGGAAGCATTTGTTTGAATCAGTTGTGAGTCAAGCATGGATTTAGGTAACCAGTTGGAGATGCTGTGAGCTTTGTGCCATAGTGCATTTTCCTTCTGGAAGCAATCATAAAAAGATACTTGTAGTGATAGACAAGGTGAGCAATAATAATAAGGGCAAAATGTAGCCTATTATCTGAACAGAACAGGATGGATACATGTTTCCTGATTCTCACCCAACCTTCTGAATGTTGCAGATTAAATGGAGACACATCAGAACATTCCTCTTCAGTCTGTATGAACATCAGTTTCCTGTTCTTACTGGTCAGGACTGGCCCCCAATGTGGTTCTCTGCTGCTGTAGCTCATCTACTCGTTGGACATGTGTGGTCAGAGATGATGTTCTGCCTTAGCTGGAAACTGTGGTTATTACCGTTCCAGTTATCTTGATATCATCTCAGCCAGTCCGTCATTTCTCCTCTGATGCCCACTTTCTCTGTAAAACACTTTGTGACTACTGTTTGTGTCATACAAAAAATGTTATTTACTTTCTTCCACATTCTGATAATCAGTTTTTGCTTCATAAAGTTATCCTAAATTTGTCCACATGACTAAATACATTGAATTGCTGCCATTTGATTGGTTGATCAGATGTTTGCATTAACAATAATACCAAATAAAGTGTCCCATAAATATACATATCAATTGAAAATGCTGTTTGTTCATTTTATATCTAAGCCATCAACAAAACACATCATTACTGTTTTGTTCCTACTATAACATCACAGATAACACAAATCTTTCAATTATAGATATGTTTAAATCAATTCGGTGTCAACCTGACAGTTGTGTTTCATTCTTATCTTATCTCTTGCTCTGCCTTGTTTATTCCAATAATTAGAGTTTTATAATTGTGTTTCTTTACTAAATCAGTAACGGTTCAAACCAGACAGTGTGTTGAAATGTAGTTGCTGGTATGTGATGTTTTCCATGAATCAAAACACAGTCAAGTGATGGTCTGGACTGGGAAAAAGCTTGTAAAGTGTCATTTCTCAGCCTCAGGATGCTGGAGGACAATGATTGCTTTAGGACTGTACCCAATAAATGTTAATGAAGCATCAAATACACGGGAGAGGGAGTTTTTAAGACTTGGTTTGGGATCCAACTTCACTTCTATGTTTGCCTCTTCACCACTTCAAGTTGCCACATCCATTACAGACTTACCTCCTTTGCAATACAAACCATGGACAGGTGGCAGAACCCACCCCAACTTACAAGCAGTAAATTAAAAAATAGAAAGAGATAAAGTGTGTGTTTGAACAATAAACCTGCAGATTTATTTACTTTCTTTGCACCATATCACCACCATTTGTACGTTTTTCTGTTCTTTAAAAGGCTTAAATCTACATGTCTGAGCCATTTTTTTGGGATGGGAAAAACACACCACCATGTTGTCGCCTGTATATTGGCGGCAACAGTATTGGATATTCCCAATCCAAAGTCTTAGAACTCTTCAGAACTTACTTATGTCTTAAAAGGCAACCATTGATATCTAATTTCATCCATGTGAAACAGTTGTCCTCAGATGTTACTCAGCATATCATCATCACACTCGCTTTGTGGAGGCAACCTGCTCATGCAGTATTACATGAACATCTAAGTTGGCTGCAGATTTATTTACTTTCTTTGCACCATATCACGACCATTTGTACGTTTTTATGTTCTTTAAAAGGCTTAAATCTACATATCTGAGCCATTTTTTTAAACTTTTTAACTCAAAAACACACTATCATGTTGTCACCTGCATGTTGGCGGCAGCAGTTTTGGATATTCTCAATCCAACGACTTAAAGTCCCGTAGAACTGACTTCTGTCTTAAAGGCAACCATCGATATCTAATTTCATCCATGTGAAACAGTTGTCCTGACATGTTACTCAGCATATCATCATCACACTCGCTTTGTGGAGGCAACCTGCTCATGCAGTATTACATGAACATCTAACTTGGCTTCAGCCCACAGTCTCTCTAAATCTGAGTCTTAACTTTTATTGGGAATCGAACAGCTGAAAAAAAATAACACCAGCAGGGCAGATTGTTCACATACTGTAGGCTCAATCTGTTCAAGTCCAGCATGTCTGTCTGCAAATAAGAAAGCTCTATTTCCAGATTTGTGTCTACGCATTCACCATCTCACTTCTTTTTTTTTTTTTTTTAGCCTAATTCAATAGAACTATATGGCGCCTGCTCACAGGGATGTGCAGTTGGCTCGCTTGAAGAATAGGTATGGTCAGAAACAACAACTTTTGTGTATTGTTGCACATTTTACACAACGCAGAAGAAGCATGAATAGACTATTTTGAGAGTGTTGTGACTAGGAGGTGAGCAACTGGTGCCAGACCCTCAATGGCCTTTTATATCTGCTTCTTGGTCTGTCAACTGAGACTTGAATGGAGTGGAAACACAAGGGAAGTCTCATGACTTGGTTGTGGAGTTTCTGGCTAAACAACTGCTGTTATTGTTAATAACAGCAGCCCTGATGTTATCCTCGGATCTTTGCTGCCCTGACTGACCTTTCAGTTTGATAGCCAGACTGGTCTGAAGCAGTCATACTTAAGCTGCTTCTAATAGATGACTAGTCCCACAAATGTAATTAAAGCTATAGATTAGCTTCTTTCTCTGAGATCAGAGTGGACTTTAAATCCCTGGAGTCTGTCGAGTCATGAGTGAGCCCTTTTTAATCGTGTCTTCTTTATAGTAACATGACTTAATGTTTTAGATGCAACACGTAGTGATGCAACTAGTGATAGCACATTTTTTAAACTATATTAATAGACTTTCAATAAAAGGCAGCTACATTTTCTTGGATAAAATCACATAAATTTAGCACAAAAAGTAAGAATATTTGTGCGACAACAAACACATCATCCATTTTCTTTATTTTGTATAATATTTTATAAGGGTTATAGTTTGATTACTTACTATTTTCTGCTGAATTTGCAGATTTTAATTAAATAAAATAATATATTCAGAATAATTCACAATATAAAATGTTTCTACTTTTTACATATATGGGTAATTATCATTTGGTTATATGCATGCTTGTATGTATTGTGTGATTATGCAGAACTTTCCAAAATGAAATCTTAGTTTATGTTATTTCAAAATGTCATAAAATGTTTGCAAAATTAATTAAAAGCGATACCGTGTAACATTTGACCCAAAAATCAGTCAAATGTGAGTAATAATTGATGATCTCTGTGGCAATAACCAATCCTGGATGCAGGTCAGCACTCAGAGGTGGCTGCCCTTTTCAGAAACCACACATTGTAACTTTACAGAAGCGGATCCGTCTCTCATGGGATCATGTGACCTGGCGCGCTTTGCTTTAAGGCTTCCCCTCTATGAACACAGAGGCCCTGCTCTGTGTGCTTTTCCTCCTCTTCAGATGGAAGTTTGTCATTGTTGAAGAAATAAGGTGAAAACAGTTTAAGTCTGATGAAAGAACAGTTTGGATGCAGAGCAGACCTTCTACTTGGCTCAGTATTATTAAACTGGTAAGTACATGCCTGTGTTTGTATCTATATTTTGCTGTTTAGTAGAAACTAAATGCAGCTAGTCAAAGCTAATCATCCTTAGACTAAAGCTAACGTGACTCCCTAGACATTTTAAACAAACAAGGGACCAGGTAAGGTTAAGTTATAGGTAAAAAGGTTACCATTTTCATTCTTCCTGACTATTTAGTTGGGTATATAGCAATATGTAAAGGTACAGCAGTGCAAGAAGAGGTAGACTAATGGCTAAATATAGCTATACGAAGTATTTTAATAAAACTGGTGCCATACTGAGAAAAGCTTTTAAATAAAGCCTAATAATCATTATCATGTATTTAGATTATGGTTAAGTAATTTCACAAATAGCTACAGCTGCTGCAATAAAACATGGACTTATGTTTTCATAGCTAATGAGACACCAGAAAACAGCTGCTGTATAAAGTTTCAAGTCCACTTTAGACTCATTAATAAGCGATAATGTTTTTAGGACGCACAATGTAACACCCTTATTATTTCACTAACACAACCATTTAAATTACCAGTACAAAACTCCTCCTGCACTTTTTATCAGCTCTAGCTCAATGGGGATCTTCCAGCACCGTCAAGAGCTGTCAAGGATTTTAATTTTTATGAGGTGTGATGAGCTGTCCGATCCCCCCTTTAAGGCTCAAGGTTCAACACATTCCATGTTGCACTGCTCAGTATAATTTTAATCTGTTTTCACAGGCAGCCGGCACAGACAGACACCATCTTGTTTGGAATTCCAGTCCCTCTTCACTGGGAGCTGAGACCTTCAATGTCTCCTTGTGGACATACCAGAGAGGCATCGAGGATGGCAGCTGTTTCGTATGTCCCTTATAAGCTACTCAACCTTAGAACATTTGAGTGTCAAGACAGTTATCGTATCCTTACACTGCTTTATGTTTCGGGAGTATCAGGCTCACCAAATCCTGCGTTGATTCAGCAAAGACAGTGCTGGAGTGACACAAGGTTGGGTCAAATACTGAAGACACACAATCAAAGCTACTTTGAAAAGTAAAAGGAGGAAGTTGGGATAGATAATCATAATTACACAGAGAACTTCCCCGATGGGACATAAGAAGAGCAAAAGTCTTCAGACAGGAGAAACTTAAAGAACAGGTGCTTGTTTGGGATGAATGGTAACTTCTAATTAAGTGAAACACTCTGTCATCCTGAAATTCCAACATTTTGATTGTAGGGAAAGTTAACAGAAGAGGTAAATGATAAATGTATAGCCTTAGCTACAGTTAATGGGAAACCTTTTCCGAGAGGCGTAAAATAATCGTGTGGTTTTCTGGTATTCACTGCTTCTGACTTCCAAATTACATCTAATTTCACAGCCACGCAGACTGAAAAAATCTTTTTAAAGCACATTTAACAGCACTGAAAACCAAGTATTCTTAAAAAAAAACATGCACATATATAAATAATGTATGAGCTTGGAATTTAATCAAGCAATTGGCATCACATATTCACCATGGGCAACCCATATGCACTGACTGTCAGTTAATAAATAATTCATTCAATTCTGACCTCATGCCTCAAAAGCTACACATCAACCAGTCACCACAGTTCAGTTTGGGCCTTTTGAGTATTGAAGTCACAAAACTATTGCAACTATAAATCCCTTTTCTAATATATTAAGAAACGGAGGTCAAGAGGCAACTTAAAGAGAAAAAATATTATTATTATGTGATGCAACTGAAAGATATCAACAATAAATCACTAAAGTGGTGTTTTTAGAATGGACATTTTGGTTTAATATCTGTCTTTTTTTATTGAATGCAAGAAAAAATCAAATCTGAGGGGGAAAAAAATTTTGGAAGGAAAAATATGGTTCTTCACACTGATAGAAAAAAATAAATGTAATATTAAATTATATATTTAAATGATTAATTTAAATATTATTATATATTATTATTACTGAAATTTAAAAAGCATTATTTATTTAAAATAGATCATTTAGAGTAAAACGTTTTTGAAAATCTTTTTTTAAAAACATGCATTTTAAAATGTCAAATAATTTTTATAGATTCTCTGACAGAGTATTTTATCTCAAAACTTATATTTTTACTCACAAATATATTTTATATATTACATCTTTTTCCTTCCCAAACCTTTTTCCCTCTCAGATTGTATTCAATAAAAAGACCAATTTAACTCCATATTTAATTCTGGTAAAAAGTCCTAATTATGTAAATATGAGCCCATCCCCAGCATGATGTGGTCCTTGCTCCTCAATCTTAACTACAGACAGCACACCTCACAATCATCAATGGGTGGGGCGAGTGGGGAGTGACGGGGTCATTACACCCCCATTCCCTGGGGCGGATCTTGCTAGGGCCTCGGTCGGGGCGAGCTGTTTCCCCATCCGCCTGGGGCTCGGGCTGGCTTGGCCGGTGGAGGTCGTTGGGGATCCTGCTGGGCTTGCTGTGCGTGTGTATGTATGTGTGTGCATGTGGGGGATCTTTTGGCCCTCTTGTCCCATTGCCTGCTGGGGATCCCCACGAGGGGAGGGTCAGGATGTATGGAGGGAGAGGAGGGATGTGGGGGTTAATGGGAGTGTGTGCCTTTGTGTTTTGTTTTTGTTTGTTTTTTTTTTTGGGGGGGGGGGGGGGGGGTGGGGGGGTTGGAAGGTTGGGCCGTTGGGG
>JBAMHX010000021.1:3888470-3905313 GCA_037177515.1 Pseudomugil tenellus
ATCTGAAATCCTTCCGTTTGAAAGGGTGTACAGCACTTCCCCTCACTGCAAAAGACATTTGGGATAGCCCTTCGTCTCTCGTGAACGCTTAGGGCTACAAACGGAGGGCTAAGAGGGAGAAATGAGATTGGGCCTAAGTTTCACTTAAATATCATGAGTGTGATGATTCCATCCCCAGGTGCTGGCGATCAGGACCTTTAACAAGCAGCACCTGTGAGTGCCGATCGTATGGTCAAAGTGTGAAGGAGATGTAGACAACACTATGCTCACTGCTGCACAGATATGCAACAGCTTCTGGTGGTCACTGAAAAAGCAAAGCTTGTCTTCATTGCAGGCAATCTCAGTTCAGATATTCCGCAACCATAAACCACAAGCGACACCAGAGATGTCCTGGTGCTGTGGAGAGCCACAGTCCTGCAGGTTTTCCATGAATCCCTGCTGTAAGATCCATGACTCAATTATAATTCTAATTAGTTATTGTGCACAGCTTAATTGGCTGTTAGATCTATTTAAATAAGCCAGATGTGTTGGAGCAGGGATACATGTAAAACCTGCAGGAGCACTTTGGAGCCCCCTGGTCTAAACTCTGACATGGAAGCTAAATTTATCAATTATAGAACGACCTGCCTGCAGTACTGAACTCAGTCCCACTGGTATTAACCTCTGCTTGAATGTGCTGCTAGTCCTACAGCTAACAATACATTTACATCCAGACAGCTATCAATAAACTTGAGTGAATCAAAGAAAGAGAAGGAAAATCCATCCTGTGGGTCTGTGGGCACCAACGTTGGACACGTTGAGTCTGCGGTCCGACAGTGTGGCAGCTGTTTTTCTGCTGGACAGGAGAGCTTTTTGCTTGCTTTGGTGGGGAGTTATTGTTTGCATAACATCATAAGCTTCATGGGTCTCAATGCCACTGCAGCTGATCAGGGTGCACATGTTTTAGAGGCGTGGCTTTGGAAGGGGGAGGAGTTTCTCAGCCAGATTTTTTTTTTTTAAATTCTGGCTTGTAGACTCGAAAAATGGTATAATTTAAAATATATTTTTAAATATATTTTTAAAAAATTTTTAAAAATCATTAAATAATATGCATGATTCAATCTGTCTAGGATGCATCCAGCCTCTCGCACCTGGGATTGCTGGGATAAGCTCCAACTACATAAACCCTTCAATGGAATAAGTGATACAGATGATGGATAGGTGTCTTGGTTCTTCAGACTTCAATAATAAAAGCAAACTGTAGCCTGAATTTGGTTTTAACGCTTTGACGTAATATTTGGTCATTTTTACAAATATTTCAAATGGGACCAGTACACTAACTGGGACCAGGTAACAATAAAAGATAAAAGCTTCAGATAGCATTCATCTGTTAATCATTTTGAAAAAACTTTTTCAAATATATCACATGTACTTTAAAAATAACCATCCTATGAAAAATATTTTTTAAAAAGCCAAAATAACTTTTTTAAGATGAAATCAACCTGTTTGTTGACAGAATACTGCTGTGTAGTTTGAATTGTAATTATAGCTTTTTTTAAAAGCTCCTTGAATATAAATTTTATAAATATGCTCAAAAAGTGCTGAAATATTTCTTTAGGAAATGCAGCAGATCAATATGAAACCAGAAAACTGAAATAACATAAGTGACACAGTACTTAAATATACACCAATGTCTTTTATCACATAAAAAGAAATAAATACGACACGTCAAGCAGGTGACCACATGGCATTAAAATAGATATACCTGGATAAGTAGGCTGAATAATAAAGAATTAACGCTGAGCTAAATGTCAGGTGTCAGTGAGCTCATTCAGTTGTCAGATGCACCAGAACATTGAGTGACAGTTTTCATTCCCACCTTCAGCATCAAACACTTCACCTCTCAACAAGAAGCTTCTCTCTCAACCCCCCCTCGTCACTCCATGTTTCTGTGTCACTCCGCTTCTCCATTCATGTTGATGCGTCTCCCTCCACCTGATCCTCAGGTGTCAGACACGAGCGTCCCTCCTTACTCAGCGTCCTGACAGCCGACAGACAGCCGAGGGCAGCCAGCTGACACAGCTGATGCTTCTCTCCATTTATCTCCATCATTCTCTCTTCTCCTTTCTAATGAGAGCAGGAGCACTCATGCAACCTGCCATCGTGCTGCTTCTGAGCAAAATTAACATTTGATCCTTGTTAACTTTTCACGTAAATGTGGTTAATGACTTAATTTGAAGAGAAATAGCAACTTGTGATAATGTTAGTCATTTAAAAAGTTTATATGAGTCCTAATGAGGTCCTGGCCCAAGTGGAGGAGTTCAAGTATCTCGTGTGAAGGATGGGTGGAGCGTGAGATCGACAGGGGGATCGGTAAACTGGTCTGTCGAGGTATCTATGATCTCACCTATGATCACAAGCTGTGGGTAGTGACCAAAAGAATGAAAACTCAAATACAGCCCGGCTTTCCCTTAGAGATACGATGAGAAGCTTAGTCATCGGAGGGACTCAGAGTAGAGCGACTGCTCCTCCGCATCGAGAGGAGCCAGATGAGGTGGCATCTGGTTAGGAGGCCTCCTGGACGCCTCCCTGGTGATGTGTTCTGGGTACGTACCTGTTTTGTTGACACGCTGGAAAGATTAGATCTCTCAGAAGGCCTGGGAATGCCTCAGAATTCCCCCTGGAGAGCAGGCAGATGTGGCGAAGAGAGGGAGGTCTTGGTTTCTCTCCTTAGGCTGCTCCCCCCATGACCCAACCCCGAATAAGAAAAAAATGGAAGGATATTTTGTCTTTAAGGCTACGCTAAGACCGAAACGGTTTGAAGGAAAAACGCAAAAGTAGCGTTTCATTCTTACTATAATTCTGAGTTTACATATCTGTTTTGGTTGGGGAAATCAGCAGCAAGTTATGTTTGTTTTTAAAGTAAATGTTATTAATGAGCGAGATGACTGACAAAAGATGGCTGCCGAGTGAGCCTGTTCGACTCCATAGGAAAACAGCCCAGGCGGGGCATCTAGTTATTATATACATGTCTATGAGCCCGACAAATCAAAACAACATGGCGAAGCGCACCAGTCAGAATAATGACTCTGTGTGATGAATGTAGTCAATTGCTGACATGGCTCCTGCGCCGCATTTACTGCTGCTAGCATAACTTGAAGCTCCTCCATGTTGTGTTGTTTTCTTCAACTGGAATGTGAGTATGACATCATCTTTATGTGACCGCAACACAATTTTGCATTGTCAACCATTTAGACAGCAACAAACGGGTGGAGTGTTGTCAGGATGTCCAGTCTGGAAGGCGATTTGCAATTTTTGCGTTTTCTACCCTCCAAAACTGTTGCCGTCTACATGATATGGACATCTAGTAAATTGTTTTGCGTTTTTCCCCATTGCTATTGTCGTGTAAACCAGTCCTGAATCTGCTCTGAACCTGATTACTTCTTATATTTGCGAGTTAATCGGGCAAAATGATGAATGTACCAACCGAAGCAATTCCGAAGCAATAGCAAACTTAGTTACGGCTTGAGGCACCTACACATTCAGCAGAGTTGCTTGCTTAGTTCTAGCCTACCATGGCTGTTTATTGCTCATGAAATGAGAGAACATACCGCACAGTTGTGCTCCAGCTCCCTACAACTAAAGATTGTTGTAGGGAATGGCTATCAAAAGTTAATCAAGTCACTCAGATTCTTCCCAAGATTTCCCTAAATTACATTTACGTTTGGAAACTCAAATGGAGCTGGAAGGTTTACGTTTATTCATTATTATTATTTCCATTCACCTGTTCCTTACATTAAAAACTCATTTTTCCAGCCAGACGACCTCTTAAAAATTCACAAAAATAAAATATTATACGATTTTAATGCAATTAAAGTATTTGACTTTAACACGGGGTAAACAAAATAAAACATACTCCTCTGCTGCTTATCAATCATGGGAGAAACGAAGCCTTGAAAGACGCGCCACCAGCAGCCTCCTCTGCATGCCGAATGGAGGACGAGTTTGTCGGGACAGTGCTGCGCCCTCTGACGTATGTAACCTACGAACCAACACAACAAACAGGTAAACCCTAGATAGCAATTAAAACCTGCAGGATTCTGGCCCTGAAGGACCAGAGCTGGACAATTCTGGGTTAAATTGCTTATTAAGGGATCTCAACACCAAAAGTAGATTCTGATTGGGGCCCCATTAAGGCTCAGGCTGGTCAGGCACCTGCTTGTGCGACGCTGGGCTTGATAAGGCAGCTGTAACAGAAAGGTCATGACCTGCAGGATTATTTCACTTCCAAAAGCTCCAAATCCGTGTCAACAAGCATCTTTCAGGGTCCCAGGGGAGATTAACCCTTTCTCAGCCGAGTCCATCTACCCCAATAATCACATTTGTGAGATCTTTTTTTTTTATTATTTAAGCAAAGTAGAATGGCAGAAATGTGAAAAACCCTTCACTACCGCAAACAATCAAAAACCTTTTCTTGTCTCTGTGGTGCTTCATGTCCTCTCAGCTGTTCAAACATAGAGCTTCTATTTATATGCATTAGCCAGAGAATATATTTACTCAGTTCCAGTGGAGCAGTCCAGCCCTGAAGAGCATTGGTTTAGATTGTCAAATTACCCTGTGCCTGTGTTGCGCTGCCTGCTAACAACAGATAATTGAGCCTCTGGCAGCTTTCGCCTGTTTGGTCTAATGTCGCGATCCGACTCCTCTATCGGGTCTCTGGGGTCACGTTGGTTTACTTTGAATGTGTGTCAGTAAGGTGAAGCCAACTCTAATTTGTCTCTCTCATGTGCTCCTATTAGATTCCAGTTCAAGAGACACATGCAATGGTTTTTCATTTTCTCCCAGGTACCTATGAGAAGCAAAAGGTCATTGATTCCCTTCAGACTCTTCAATGACACCTATGAAAATTTTAGGAGTGGCTGAATAAAACGACACTTACAGCAAAAGCAAAAATGAATCTCTCATTTCTAATTATTAAAAATCTTGTGCATGTTTTAAAACTTATTTGTTTCCTATGAAAAGATGTCCTGTGAGATAATGAGGATACATGAGGTGTAGAAGCTGCAGCATGCAGGAGTTTTTCCTTCTCTGTACCATCTGCATTTGTTGTGCAGCTGCAGCTAGTTATCCACAGTCATCCTTCCACCTACACCAGCGAGGGCAACAAAGGCCAATTTATGGTTAGTTTGCTCAATACATCCAGAGTAATTTAATTCATTGCCAAGAGCCTGTGAAAAAGTTTAATGGCGGTATAGAACGAAAAGAATTAGCGATACCAAAAGGAGATTAGAGGCATTAGGATCTGTGAGGCTTGGTTGCGGTGCTTAACGACTCCTCTGGCCTGAACAAATCAGTTTTACTAAGGAAGGCTGCTCTCAGCAGAATTATAGCCACTGTTAGCTTCTCTTATTGCCTGGCCCCATTAACTGAGCCCTACCTGAGGAGGGAATGGTGGAATAACACCATCAATTCACACTAGACTAACAAGTTGCTCCCTGGAAAAAGTTCTCATGCAATAAAGTAATTGCCCTTGTGGTTATGGGTGGATGTTATTTTCCTCCCTCATATTTGAGAAAGGTCTTACATCATGGCTCTGTGCATGGTGTCAGCTGGTTGGACCACCAATTAGGTTCAGACTGAAATATCCCATCAAGTGTCGGGTGGAATGTCATGCAATTCATAACAGATATCCATGCACAACCTCACATGATCAATCCTTGTGGAAAAACTCATTGCTGCTCCCACAAACATTTCAGACATTTGCAACTCAGTCATGTCTTCATAAAGATGTAAGACTCGTCATATTTTATAATGTCAGTACAAATGCCCATTTTTCCTGTATCTAACATTTTCACAACACTAACCCAGTTTTTTTCTTTTTCTTTTTTAGTTCAGCTTTTTACCACCTAATGAATGCATCTTTGGGGAAATCTGGAGATCTATTATCCTGCAACTTTTACTGCGGATCTTCTCCAATACATCTGAATCGTATGAATGATGCATTACCAGGCTTCAGCAGAGCTGAGAGAGTTCAGCTCATTGTTTCAGGGGTGTTGGAGAAGGGATACATCTAGGACAGCAAGACCAAGTCTGGTCCTTGAAAATAGAAGAGGAACGATAACTCAAAAAGATTTGTCATTTTACATTTAGGACTTTAAATAAATAACATCTAAAGGAATCTGCAACCAATTAACTTGTGTCCTCATAAAAACATGACTGGTTTGCAGATATTTATACTGGTTTTATATGCTGGTGTCGAGGCTCTGAATGGTTTTGGTCCAACATACAGTATATATATCTGCTGACATCATCTGAGCCATAGAGACTTCCAAGATCATATGGGTCAAGTCCGCTTTTCATTCTGAGAGTTGGAACTAAAACGTGTCTTTCTGCTCCTGATATCTGGAACAAACTACCTGATGTAAGGTTGAGGAAGTGGCACCCAAGTGCAGACGGAGACAAAGGAGGACGTAAAATTAAGGTTTAAGAAAGAAAGACATCCTGCCTGCAATTTACCAAAGTAAACAAACTTTTACAAGGGACATAAGACATTGGAGGACCAACAACACACACAATGAACTGGCCAAATGAAAGCCTAAAATATATGCAGAGGGACTGACGACTAAAGGAGAAGCAGTTGTGACAATGACAGGAAGTAAAGCTAACAGAATAGAAAAAGGGAAAAGCTACAAAATAAAACATAAAATGAGACAGAAAATACCTGCAGCTCATGAGAGAAATCTGCTTTGAACTTTATTGCTTTTGAAGTTGAATTTTAGGATTTATTTGCCATCTCTTATAATTCAAACTGAATTGATTTTAACATTTTCTTTTAAATATATAATTATCACATATGTAGATCATCAAATCAAACTTTATTTATGAAGATTTTTCATGCCAAGGCAACAAAGAGTACTTTCCATAATAAAAGCATTTCAAATTAAACAAGCCGTTACACACATAATACATACAACAGATCCATTATAACTAACTGACACACACTCAAACACACATTCACACACACACACAACCCCCCAGCCCCTCTAAAATGTGACTCCATGACTTTTGTTTCTTGATTTTAAAAACTTATTTAAATATATGAAAATAAAAACATCAGGATTGCTAAGGACGTTGATATGGGGAAAGGATATGATTGGGTTCCATCCACACCAAGAGCTCGTCTTCCATGATCATAGGAGCTGCTGTATGAATAAAGTTTGATATATAAAGCACTGTACATGTCTGGGTCACTGTACGTGTGACTGTGTGTATGGGGGGGTGTTTGGAGCTATGGATGGGGGCACTGCGTGTGAGCACGAATGTGTGAGTGTGAAGAAATGTGTGTGTACCTGGGGATTGGGGTTCCGAGGGGTGGGTTCTGTGTGGATGGGTTGATGTATGTTTGTGCGTGGGGGGCTGGTTCTCGAGGGGGCATCTCATGCGCCAGGGGTGGGCTCGCTCTCCTCGTGTTGCGGGCTTGGGGTCTTGGACGTGCTGGTGTTGCTGGGCTCCTCGGCCTGCGGGAGTGGGGGGAGGGGGGAGTTGTGTGTGTGTGTGGGGGGGGGTGGGGGTTGCCTCCGGGCTCTTGGGGCCCTGGGCCTGCGCCCTGCCCGCCCTGGGCGCCCTGGGCCTTCCGGCGGGATCCTCGACTGCCAACCTAGGCCTGCCGGGGTCCGTTCCCCCGGGCTGCAGGGGGCTCTGGCCGGGACCTCCCTCTTCCGCCTCCTTGGTGGACGGTGGGCTGGTTCTGGGGTGGGGGGGCTAGGGTCTTCATTTGTAATTGGCTGTCGTATGCCCGGGTCTCGGGATTCTCTTGGCCTATCTCTGACCTTCTGAGTAGAGGGGGTTGCCTGCTTTCCTACGAGCACTTTTCATCTCGTACGTTCTGTATGATGACACAGTCACTAAGATCTCTTCTAGATTATTTAGTAACAGTCATTTCTCCGCATTCATATTCGTTTACTCTGCAGAAGCTTGTGAGATCCTTTTTTGTCATTTCTGTCCAGGTGTGACGAATGTCAACGTATGAGTGGTTAGATCGCGGATTTTTTCTTCGTGGTGTGATTCTGTCTCTTCTTTATGTTCTGTTTGTGTTCTCTTTCCTTTTCTCTTGTTTTCTTGTCCTTTTTTTCTGTCCCATCCGGTCGTGTCCAGCAACACATGGAAATCTGTCGAACTAAGATGTACATACAATAAATAAAGAATTCCGATTGTCAAGAGGAAATTTATATACAAGTGTATACATATAGTTCCTCTTGAAAGAATAAATTTGCTCAGCATGATATAGCGGACAGATCCTTGTTCTGCCTGCCTCTATACTGGACAAGACAAAAAAAAAAAAAAGCCCATGTGCGACCAGAAAGAATGTATTTTGTATATTTGCTTTCCAGTGATTCTTTCCATTATGAGTAGTGCCTGGACAGGACATCTGTCACCTGCTGGCCACTTTACATTTTTGTCACTTTCAGTTTGTCTAATATTGTATAGTATTTAATTTAATTATGTAGCATACATACTTCTTTTTAAATCTTCTTTTTTACATTGTCTGATAAAATTTTTATTTCACTTAACTATATTTAACTTCATTACTATTTTTTATGCTGATTTCTGGATCTGTTATTGTTTTTATTGTTAAGTTCCTGTCAGTAATTTATTTTCTGTTATCTTATTTATGTACAAGCAGATAAAAGAATATTTCAAATAAAATATTAAATATTTAAATGAAAGTCTATTTTCAGTCAGACTAGTCATTCCTTTACGACTCTAAATTAAGGAAAGCTAACCAGCTCGATTCAGTAGTGACTGTGCTAACTGTGTCAGATAAGCAGTTTATTGTGGTAAGCAAAACTATACCAACCATCTCAGTTTAGCAAATTCACTGCTAAACTAAATTAAGAAATATTAACTCAGTTTAGTACACTAGTGTTAAACTACACTACATTATACTAACTATCTCAGTTTAGCACAGTAACTGTGCTAAATAAAGCTAAGCTATGCTAACTATCTCAGCACCATGACTGTGCTAAACTAAGCTAAGCTAACCACCTCTGTTACACAGTGATGGTCACATTAGTCTAACTGTCTCAGATAAGCACAGTTATTGTGATACACTAAAGCACAGTGACTGTGCTAAACTAAGCTATGCTAACCATTTCAAATAAGCAGTCACTTTGCTAAACTAAGCTAACCATCTAAATTCAAAGGCGGTGTTGAGCTAAGCTTAACTGTGAAGTTACTGACTGAAGTTTCATATACCGCACAAACATGAGGAAAGTCAGCCTTGCTATGTCAATTTGAATAGCTTTATTTACTCATAATACATCTTTATCCTATAAAACAAACAGCTAAAACTGACAGTTGTGATAATGCCACACATTCATCAGCTAACGAGTTTCAGTGACGTTGCAAATATATAAATATCAATGACTCCACAGCCCTGGTGTCTTTTGTACAAGCAGCATTGTTGCTTTACTCACTCTGCTGTCAATCAATACACACGACAGGTTAATAGGTCACAGTCCACATTAGGATGGTGCCACCCACTCTGCAGGGAGCATTTCCTGCGGTAGCCTGCACCAGTGGGAGGTCAAACGTTGGAGGTCGAAAGGGCAAAAAATATATGAATCAAGGAAATTAGTTTCTCCCCATTACATTTAGAATATGCAAATTATCCCCCTTCGTTTTCCATCCATCACCTTGTTACCCTTCAGTATGCATTCTTTTCAATCAATACTTCTCAGCAACTTAAAGGAAGCATCTCCATGGAAATAATCCATGAACTTCAGGTATGTGGAGGTTATTCTTGAATAATATTTAAACCCTCAAGTGTAAATTCTTCACATTGTCAACATAAAAGTATATGACTGCTATCTTTTGCTACACCTTTTTTCTCTGTTTGGGAGCAACTAAACAAGAAAAGAGAAATCTTTAAAACATGTAATTTCTCCAAACAAAAGAAAACAAATAAACTATAATTATTTTAAGCAACAGAGCAAGTTGTGAAACATGTATTATTATTTAAAAATAAAGACTTAATTTTAAGGTTCCCTTCCACCTGCAGTCTAAATATTAGTTTTACCTTAAAGCATCTTACAATGATGCGCCAAGCCGATTGAAACAATATTATTTCCTTATTTAATTTTTCAGTCAGTTAAAAATGTGAATCACAGGTTGATCCATTCTTCTTTAGACCTCTTCAACGTTTCCTCTCTTCAGCTGCTCTTTAGGAACGGTGACATGCTTCTATATATTTTGATGATTTATTTATAGGCTAGGCAGCTGTAAGGACACAGAGAGGCAGAAATTGGACCAATGAGACGAGCCTGAAGGTCTCGCCTCCTGCCAGGCAGTAATAATTACTGGTGTGATAATGGAGAACACTTTGGCCTTCCCTGGACTTTCCATTTGTCCCTTTCTCATAAACCTAATCTCTCCTCAGCATCAGCACTGCCAGACATAGAGCTCCAATTATTCAGATTTTTTTTATCATAAAGACCTATGTTTACAAAATGAACAAGGTTATGTTTTATTTACTTAAGATACTGTTTTCTGTCCTTGTTGCTGTTATATAATCATATCCTTCATTGCTGAACCGCAACGCAGATGGTTCTCAGAACCGTGAGAGAATTTCTTGCTGCAAACTATCAGCTGGATTCAAAGATTAACTGAGGAGATTATTGAGGTTAAAATGAATTTTTTGCTAAGCTGGGTTGTATAACTATGTAAATATTAAAGGTAAACCTCATGTGGAATTTGCATATTAGCTTTTTTTACATATAAAGAAACATAAAGAAGTATCACTTAAATGTTTATTTTATATCTTCTGTGCTTGTGGGTTTAAAATGTTTCAGATACTCTAATGTAGCTTCTTCTCAGCAGCTCGTGCTTTAAACGTGTATTGAACTGAATGTCCTCGTCTTCCAGGGTAACTTCCAGTTAAGGGACTTAAATTTGGTTATTCTACCATCCTGCAACTGTTCGCTGGATTCCTTCTCCAACACGGCTGAATCAAATGACTGAATTTCCTCATGTGTAGCTGAAATTAAAAATTTTGTTCTCCAGACGTCTCTTTACAAGTTATTCATTTGATTCAAGTGTGTTTAAATTGCAGGATAGCAGAGGTGGAGGACCAGATTTGGGCACCCCTGGGGTATGGACTGGTTGTCTGACTGGCTGATCCCATGTCTCCAACACTATTTAACTGTGCTGCTGCCATCAACTGTGAGCTACAGCAGCTTTCCAGCTTTGAACTGGGTAAATTACTGCTTTAGTGACTGTTGTGTGCTCTGCTTTTATGTGTTCTGGAATTTTTATTCATTCATATTAACTGGTTGATGTGTACCTTGTAATTTTGATTTGTTTGCCTTTTTCTGTCTGACTTTTAATCAAATTTTAGTCATTTATAAAACCCTGAACTCAGCTAGTTTTGTTATTAACGTTAAAAACACATTTTCTTTATCTCAGCTGAGCTTCAGTAGGACTTTTGCTAATTACCCCCTGATTTATGTCCAGTGTGCTGCAGCAGAAAAACCTGCAGAACACCTGAAAGACCAGGATTGAGGATTCCTGGTTGTGACATTTCACACCTGACTCACTTGAACATGGACATCGATGTATACCTTGAATATTAATGCAGGTAAAAAAGTAATTTTCCTGCTATTTTACACCTTTAAAGGTATTAAAATGGAAATTACAAAAAAATTTAAGCTACTAATAAGAATAAAGAACCTGAATGGATTTTTTAAACTTGTCACATTAATTTTATTTACTTATTTATTTATTCTGGGGTGAAAATGAATTAAATGTTGTGGGTAAAGTGAAATATCTTGGTCATGCTCTTAAGGATGACCTTTTTGATGGTAATATCAGAGACAGTGTTATAAATTGTATGCACAAGCAAACATGTTGGCACGTAAACTTGGTATGTGTTCTGATAACGTTAAAATTACTGCACACCACTGTATACAGCTCACTTGTAATGCAGATACAATAAAGCTACATTTAATAAGCTGCAAGTTGCTTTTAATGATGCACTTCGAATTTCACTGAAGTGCCAGTGAGCTGTCTGTCCCCACCTTACATGCTGTCATTAGGAGGTTAGTATACAAATGTATTATTCAGTTGGAGAACTCCAAAAAGGGGATTATTTTGGTTTTTATTATGCCTGAAAAAAGTAATGTACGATTCAACTCTGGAGACACTGGAGAACATGTTTATATGGACCCTAGATGTCATTTTTTTCTCTTTCATATTGTCTGGTTGTTTTTAATGGACCACTTTGTGAGTCTGAAATAAAGATAATAATAATTAATATTATTCCAAAAATGACCAATCATAAATTTACAAGACATTTATCTAATTAAAAAAGGGCTTCGTTGTAGCTTCTATGACATACGTCTCCATCTCTGGTCCTTCAGAGCTGCTATCCTGCAGGTTTCATTGATTACCTGCTACAATACACCTGAATCAAAGGAAGAAGATCTTCTGCACCTACTTGTTAATGAGTCATTAATCTGGGTCAGGTGCGTTGCAGCAGGGAAACACTGAACTCTGCATAATGGGAGCTCTCCAGGACGGAGTTAGAGACCCTTCCTCTATGAGATTCTTTAACCATTTAATGATCGTGGGGTGGTGTTCTGCATGTTTTAGAGGTTTTCCTGCTACAGTACACATGATTCAGACTGAATTACTATCAATTTGAGTCAGGCTGCAACAGGAACACTTCTAAACCAGTAGTACACAACAGAGTTGGAGGGATGCCTGCTCTGTATTGCAATCGCTTTTAACATGTTCTGGAAACAACTACAGGAAAATGTTTTGACACTATATCTGGAAAACCGTCATAATGCATGCAGTCATGCAAGGAATTAAGGTAAAAAAAAAGGGAATTATGAGGCATTTAATACAGCTACTGTGGATGCCAGTGATAACAAGAAGCCAAAATAAAAGATGATAAAATGCTCTTTAGATGTGATCGTTCTCAAGAAGTTGTTCACACGAATCAATTTAATTTTGTGCATATACATACAAATTCAGTCTGTAATGTAACATCATGTCCATTTATGAGCTCTCCTCCTCAGTAACTGAAAATGTTCAGCGTAAAACAGCAACGTTTAATCAGTCACACACAGTTGCTTCTGGGCGGTTTTGTTTGTGAAGCACATGCAGACCTGCATGACGTGCAAAAACCTGAAAAATGTCACCAAAGATAGCTTTTTTTATGAATTAAATGCATACTTACAAGTGAAAAAGCTCAACAGAACAGCAACTCAGAGGATAATCATGATAGCAGAGCTTCAGCGAAATAAAAAGAAAAATGTGACTTTAAATATTTCCCTTCAAACTCATCATGATCCTAAAAGACAAATATAGATTTCTTATTAAACAGTGAAATGTTATAAAAACTCTTATTTTGAAAATATTCCCTGCCAATGTTATTCACAGTTAAAAGTACAAGAACCTTCATCATGTCAGTGTCTCCTCATTCTAGGCCCAGGGCCCCCAGGCTCCAGTGGGGCCTGGGTCACATCTGGGGTCATCACTGGGAAAGTTTATGGGCAGAGCACTTTTCTGGTGGTGCTGGAGTCTCTTGAGGAGATACTCGACTACTGCTGGGAACTGAGCCGACACCTCATTCCTCTCTTCTGGATCCTTCTCTATGTCAAACAGCATCACAGACTTCAGAGGGGCCGTCTCAAAGGGGCCGGACTCTGAGCTGTTGTGGCCGGGCCGAGGGAACCAGATGTCACAGCCTGCAATGGACGTGGGGGCAACATGTAGCTGAAGTTTATTAAATTGTTGTAACTGTATGGTGGATTTATTCCAACTGAAATCAACCACTATTGTTAAATCAATTTAAACGTCTCCATTACCTAATAGGAGGTTTAATAATGCAGGACTTGCTTAGAAAGGATGTCAATTCCACAGATTAGCAGAGATAAAGTAAATGTGTGCCCATTCATGTGTCTGACTCTCTCACTTAGACTAAACATGTCATTACAGGTAACAGATGATACCGACCTGGGTAGCCAGTCAGCAGCTTCCAATTTGAGGATCGAATGGCCGCGTGAATGGACACATTGAAGCTGGAGTTGGCCCACGGCTCTCTGCTGACCCCCCGAGCCAAAGTTAACTGACGCCGCCTGCCAGGACCTGCAGGGAGCAGAGGACAGAGCTGATTGTGCGGCTTATCCGCCTTCGAAAAACACGGCAAATCGCTGATCACGATGATATTAGACCGACGCTGGACACAAAGCGCCTTCTGTGGGTGTCTGTGTAAACTATGAAAGAAGCTAAACTGGCGCCAAGTTGGAGTAGATACCTGAAAAATCAGTCAGTCGGGTCAAATGGAGGGATTAAAATGAACATACCGATGAAAAAATACATCTTTTGCGCTGTGAAATCAGCAGGTGCTGAACATTTAAAACAAACCAAACCGGTTGAAAATTACTCTTTTTAAGAAGATACATTGTTTTATGTATAGATTTCCTGAAATACGCGGAACCTGGGTGGAGGAATCTGACAAATATGGTGGTAATACTGTAGATTCAGCCCCAGCCTTCCAAGTCTGCCAAGCACAATGAGCGATATGCCATGAGAGTAGTTCTGCAGATGCAGAGATGATGCACGGATGGGAAACAACAGCAACGGTTAACAGTTGACTTAACTTCACCAGTTATGCAAAGCAAGGATAAATCATTTATCCTCAAAATGTCTCACATGAGCTAAGCCTGCACTCATGGAAAATGTGTCCCCAGAGTGAGCACACATGTCTACGTTTTCCCCAAAACAAGGTGATCTGGCCTTGTGAGCATTCTCGGGTTCACGCCGTTGTTGACCCCAACAATATGGTCCTGATTAAGCAGATTTGCAAGCGATTTCAGCCTCATAACGCTGTCAAAAACAAGTACTTCCTCGCATTCTTTACACGAAGACAAATCCGCACCCTCATAAGACATGTGTTCCCATTGGAGCTCGTTTAGCAGAGCCGGTTCCACCACAGCGACATGACTGGAGAGTGAAAACATTTCCGATCTCAGCGTTTTTAAACCGCACGATAAAAGCTTTGACATTCGATTCTTCACTGATTGTTGCGCAAATGACATGTGGGTATCTTAATTGCTCTCATATGCATTCAGCTGGTCTGCTTGATGCTTGCAGAGCTCGCGTTGTTGCATAAGAACGGGGTACCCGATTAGATGGGAACGCTGTTATGCAAGCAGGTGAGGTGATACTGAAAAGTAAACTTTGTAAACATCAGGGTTTGATTTTAGCTTAGCCCTTCTTGCACAAGAAGGAAAAAGGTGTCAAAACTTGAGCAGAGGAGGATGTGCTCCTCCTCCTCATCTGAAGCAGGAGGATCCATGAGTGGGTTCAGGAAGGAGGTGGGAGGAATGGTGGGAAGAGACTCTAAGTAAGCAGAGAAATTGCTAGAAGGAGAGAAGATGAGTATGCAAGAGAGAAGTTTAGTGATTTAAGTCTTGGGCCGACTCCAAGATTTCTCCCTTTCAGCAATCAAGAAGTTCAGGGACCCTGCTGTGACTCATTTTGTCTGCTCACACTACAGCAAAGAAGAGGCTTAAAAAGTATGTAAAAAGAAGTGTATTCGTGAATTAAATAGAGAGGCATGTCAAGAGTATGAGAAGAAAAGGAGAGGGAGCATCTACAGTGAAGGACTGGCTTAACAGGAAAGAAGAAGAAGAATCTCAGCCTGGAATGTAAAACTGGGAGGCTGCTTTTCACTCTGGTGGCCAACAATAAAGATCCCAACATAAAGCATGTCGGTGAAAGCTTGCTGCGATCTTCCTCACTGGTTTATCTTGTCATCTTAATGATTTAGATGGTACTGACCAGCAGTAAACTTTGAGGATCATTTGAGCAACCCTGGATTAAGTTGTGTAAACAATCCCGTCTTAGAAACAATAAATCAAGGAGCGGACTTTCCAGAGATGTCTTCTTTTAACTGAGACTAATTAGACATCTTCTTTTGTAGATTAAAGATTTACTTTCCTTTTAATTATTTATCTTATTGCTTACAGCTAAATGGAACATTTTAGTGGCTTCCAGTTGCTTGTTTTGCTTTTACAGACAAGAAACTTTTATGTTTTGTGTTCTTGGATCAGCCAAAAAGCTCTGGTAGAGTCAGTGTAAACTCCCTGCTCAGCAATGAGCAGCCCACATAAAACATAACCGACTTCTTGGTAAGCAACCAACACAGTCCTGCTGGGAGACGGCGCTACGTGTGGGTCAAATGCTGCCTGGTCCAAAGTTGGACCAGAGCTTCTGATAAGCATGGCTTTCTCTGATAATTAAGCTCGTTTATTTTTCACTGAACCTTAAAGTGTAGGATGTTGAGTCAATAAACAGAGGCTTGTTGTGCCAACATGTAGCATGTTTAGCCAGTGTTTTTGCAACATTCAAAGCATTTATTTGCTTTTGGAATGATTATTTTGGATGTTTAATACTACATAACATTACAAATAGAAACATGTATGAGTTTTTTTCATGAGAACATGCTGGGTGTTCCCAGTTTTGCGGCCTCTTGTGCAAAGGTCTCACAGACATGTAGTGACTTCCAGGGGTGTAAAAAATATCGATATATCAAAATATTGCAATATTTTGTGTGATAACATTTTGATATACAAAAGAACTGTATTACTCTCGAGGAAGATTTGACATTTTTTATTCATTTTGTACATATAGCTTGAAGTGTTGAGCACCTCTTGATGTTTCTACTAGATTGCAAACGTTTACTAACCATTAAATTGTAGTAAAGAAAAATGGCAATTTATCGCATTGTTCTTAATATCGCATTATATCGTGATATATTGTATCGTTTACCATTGTATTGTGATACATATATTAT
>JBAMHX010000021.1:3919557-3937171 GCA_037177515.1 Pseudomugil tenellus
ATATATATATATATATATATATATAAACAAACTATTGGTTATTTTATTTTATGTGCATGTTTTAGCCAATGTCCAGCCTGGGCCTGAAAGGCCATCAAGCATCACTGATCTAGTTCCAAGGATATTTTTGTGGATATTTGTAAATTATTTTCTATTTCTATCATTTCCTACTGAATAAATTAAATGTACCCAACTTTACTGGTAAAATAAATTCAACCTCTTGTCTAAACAACCCTGTCAAACGTTACCAACGGTTACTACGCACTCTGTGTTTCTTTTAGCTACTGAATGGAACAGAAAAACAAAACAACATCATCACCATTTAATTACATTGGTTATAAACAGATTTACAAAAAAATCTTTGTACAGGTTTCAAAACAGCATTTTCTTTGGTTGTTTGAAGCTTATATCATTTGTCCTTCTTTGACCATGAAAAATGCAGATGTATTCATTCTTTTTTTGCACAAACAGGGCAACAGATCAGATTCCTTCCTGCTGAAAATGAATTTTTCTGCGAGAGAAATTTATAGTTGACCTTAAAAAATGTAACATCCATTCATAGAATTAGAGCAATCACTCATCCCAACACTAAAGCACCGAGGTAAGAACATGACTTACAGACGGGGTTTTCTTTTTTTATTCTCTTTTTTTAACCTAAACTGCCTCCTGAGCTGCACATGGACCTCTTTTTTAAACTTTATTACTCCTCCAGAAACTTATTATGTATTAATCACAGCTTTATTAGTAAGTGAGAAGCCAGTTGAGGATGTCCTGTGTTTACGCTTTGGTCTTTGCTTTCTTCTGCAGCCGGGTCCTCGTAGGCTCAGTGAGCAGCAATGGCTCCTGGATGACCTCGGCGGGGTACTTCTTGCCCAGCAGCTCCACCTCCACCTTCTGGCCTACAGAGCACAGCTCTACAGGCAGGTAGCCGAACGCCAAGCTCTGCTGGCTGCTGTAGCTGTAGGCTCCAGATGTTGTGTTACCGACCACCTGAAAAGAAAAAAACATAGAGAAACAAAATATACTCTGAGAATCAATGCTAAATGATTAAATTAAACTAAATATGAGTTGTTTTGTCACTAACCTTGCCATTGAGCCAGATTGTCTCATTGCCTTCAGGGTCAATATCGTCCGTGTCCACAGCGAGGTAGGACAGTTTTCTCTTCAGGCCCTTTGCTTTAATCTCCTGAAGAGCTGCTTTTCCTATAAAGTCCGCAGGCTGATCAGACATGAAACACCTTTAGGTTTTCAAACTTAGAATCAGAAACACATGAAATGCTTCACAGAAAATGGAAATGTGGTGCATGAAATAAATGACTAAATAAAGGCAGAAATATTGAATATAAACTTCCAAACCAAATGGTTCAAAACAAAAGATTAGAAAAGTTTTTTTATTTAATTTTTGTGTGTCATTCATGTGTGTATTTGTATTTATTAAATGTATATTTCATGTATGGATTTCTCTGTTCTCAGCCTGGAAACGGGTGGAGTGCGCTCTCCGGGTCGAGAACGAGGTCCCAAGTGGAGGAGTTCAACTATCTCGACTTAGTCGTAATGAGAAGTAATGAATTAGCCATAACGATTAACCTAACATGCATGACTTGGATGCGGGAGGAAGCTGGAATACTCGGAGAAGACCCATACATACACGGCAGAACAAACTCCGAGCTGTGGGTAGTGACTGAAAGAAGAACAAAATGTGAATGCAAGAGGTTGAAATGGGTTTCCTCCGCAGGGTGGCCGGGTTCTCCCTTAAAGACAGGGTGAGAAGCTCACAGTAGAGCAACTGCTCCTCCGCATCAAGAGGAGTAAGATGCGGTGGTATCTGGTTAGGTTATCTGGTCTGGTTATCCCTGGTGAGGACGTTGCTGCAGGAGGAGACACCAGGGAAAACCTGGGATGCGCTGGAGGGATTATATCTCTCGTCTAGTCTGGGAATGTCTCGGGAGGAGAGAGGGAAGTCTGGGCTTCCCTACCTGCGATCTGATCCTGGATAAGCAGTATAAAATGGATGGATACATCTGTTACTTCACATATTTTCTTAAATTTTTATTTTGATTGTTATACTTATTGTTTATTCAGTTTAATTAAGTTTTTAAAACTTATTTTCTATTTATCTTTTCTTTTTTAAATTTCTTTTCTTTGTAAAAATAATGCATGTGCTTTCCTTTGTTTCTGTTTTGAACCACAGCTAAAAAATTTTTAAAAATAATATAAATTTATATTTATATATATATAAATTTATTTATATATATATATATATATATATATATAATGAAAAAATTAAGGAAACAATAGCGTAATCTACAAATAATAAATTAAGGTAAATATTTGAAACAACATTTATGTGAATAAATAATTGAAATTTTAAAATAAATGCAAAAATACTTTGGCATTGTTGATCCCTTTGTGTCCTTCTGTACATAATTCTTCCATTTTAAATGCTTTTTTTGTAGCCCGTCTTTAATCCTATAATGAGAAGCTGCATGCTGAAAGAAACAGTTACCTTGTTAAGTTTAATGAAATAATCCAGTCCAGCCTCCAGAGGATTGGTGTCGCAGTTCATCTGTAAAGATCAACGAGTTCCTGAATGAAAATGTGGCAACTGTGAGATGACATTAAACCTTGATAGGAAGCATATCTTAGCTTTAGACTGCATGCCAATGTGCTAAATGTGCCTTGTGAAATAAAAGCATGTCATGTGTCTTAAATGTGTTTGTCTGAGGTGACTCTCTAATCCAAGACTTTATCCAGCAACTCCATGCAACTTTCCTACTTACTAATGAAAATTAGTTTTTTTCTATATTTTATGAGGCCAATAAATCCTAAACTATGAACAACAATTCGAAAAGTACAGCTTTAATGTCAACTTCTCACAGGTTCTGCCTCACATTTAAAGTTTAGTTGAAAATATATAACATTTCATTTATTAACACTCCCTAAAGATGGCAGTACTACACCATCCTGTACATCTACATCATTATTGGATAACATGTAACAGACTCAACGAGCAGTAAGGCACATGTCTAAGACTTCAGCCTTCTGAAGGTCTTCACATTCCTGAGGTGATTGAACAACGAATCATCCACTTCATTTCTGTTCTTGATGCTCTTGTGAAGCATTTCGGTTCCAAAGCTATGAATTTTATTGATTCCTTTTGTGTCTGGTAATCCTCCAGCATCAGTTCCTACCATACTGGTGTCCAACATGCAGCCTGCAACTCCATTTCTGGTGTTACCTGTGTTCACTATGCTTAGATGATGGTTTTTAGGCTAAGATCTACTTCCTGATGCCCAGAAAAATCATATCCGTGATTTTTCACTTCTAGAGGGACTCAGAAACACAAGTTAACCAACTCCTTTTGCTGCGCGTGCACATCGCTGAATTGAGTTGCTCTGCAGATGGGCGTAGCTTTGATAAACAATAAACCTCCTTGCTTATAAGTCTGGTAGATCTCCGTCAAAGCTGGAAAATGATGTGACAATAACTGTTAAATGGATGCAATAAAACATCCGATATGCAGCGTGTGTGTTGTGAACACGCAGCAGTCCGACACACTTTGGTAGTCAGCTCGTTTCAGCCTCATAAATGTCCATACAGGCTTCAGATCAGGTCGCCAAAAAAGAACAAATATATAACTTATGTTTTATATAGACACACATTCTTCAAACTCACCCAAAGAGTCCAGCCTTTACTTCCATTGTGCTCCTTTAGCAGGAACTTAAGAGATGCGGACAGAAGAAGTAACTCCGTATGAGGCATAGCGAGTCCTTTGCACTGTAGTATAAAACTTCATGAACATGCCCACAAACGAAAAAAACTTATCCATTAAGCGATTTGTAAGCTTTCAAGGCTTCGGCTGTGAACAACCCAGAAGTGTTTATTAAATAGTTCCACATGTTGCCATACTGCACAGGCAGCCACTTCAACATATTGTCCCACTGCTTTTAGTCCATTTCAAACGGATCAGAAAACAAAACATCACATACATACAACTTCTGTTCGTATCTTTCATGATCCCTGCCCAATAAATGGTCAAGATGTTTCTCTTTTGCTTTTAAGCAACTTGATTTTTGCCTCTTTGCAAGTTCCATCATGTAAACACTACAAGTTACGGCGGTTACGGCGGTTACGGCGGTTACGGCGGTTACGGCGGTTACGGCGTGTCTTCTGCCGACAGCTAGTGCGCATGACCGGGTATTAACCAAATGAAAACAACAAAAATCAACGTGTCTATAAGTGCAGAAGATGTTCCATCAATGAGGCTCATATTTGCACTGATCTGTTTGCTCACACTAAAAGCAACCTTTTAAATCCTAATGCATATCGAGAGCAATCACACCTGTGATGATCTCCTCAGAGATCTTTTCATACCAGTAATGAACGGAGCTGCATACATAACTGAAGGTCATATGACAACCCTCATGTTGACCAATAGGATTTAATTAGCCATCACTAGGTGGATTTTTTTTTCTTCCCCTCTGTGATGGGTGGTGTTTAATTTAATTACTCTGTGTGTGTGTGTGTTTGCACCTCAGCTCCCCAGCCTCTAAAACCTTTCTCAAGTCTTAACGAGGCCATTGCGTAGCTGCCGAAATTGTCAATGCCCTCATTTTTTCCTGCTTCCATCATGGCCTGGTACACGGCGGCCATGTTCTTCTGGTCCATGTACAACTCCCAGCCCAGCTCACCTGCACACACACAAAAACAGGCCCTCAGATTTGTTGACACAAAAATGACAAAACAACAACAAGGCCTATGCCGTAAGCCACCGCTAGGGGTAGATCTCCGAACGCCCCAATCCTCTAATACACACAATACAATAATATAAAGATGCACATGTTCAGTCACAAAGCTCCACCTGGTGTTGAAACTTTGAACCAGCCTGGTATGACGTGAGGGCAGGATGCATCCTGAGGTCATGACCTTTAATTTTATTTAATTTGAGGTCAATGAGAGAAATAGTTCCAGGGATATAGACAAAAATCTGATTTTTTCGTGAATAAAGCGCCACCTGGTGGAGAAAACATAAATTTGATAATCGTGAAATTCGATGCAGGCCGTCGTCTTGGGGGACTAAACATGTAAACAGAGTATCAAATTGCAATTGTTAGAACTGTTCAAGTTATCACGCTCACACGAAGGATATCCAGCTCCAGCAGTAGCGTTTGTGATGAAACCATTTTATGTCCGACACTCTGCGTTTGGGGATATAATTAATAATCAAAAGTAACTGCAAACTGCAACAGAGATTTAAGGGTTTCGCTGTCGGAAGTGACAAGAAAATTAAGTAAAACATTAATTATGTTGTCAACAATATAGCTAATGATCCTTATTTTTATTAGGATCAGCAGTTTCTTAGTATTACATATTTATTTGTTCCTTTTCTTGCTGGAAATGGGTTTCCATAGAGTCGATCCGAGTGTTGAGAAGCTGTATGAAGAAATTAGACGCTTAAATCATTTCTCCTGGTCTCTTTACATCTCTTACCATCTCTTTCAGCTATCTTATGCACATGTTTGCCTGACTGCACTCAAGTAGAAGAGTTTCCACTTAAAGTAAAAAGAAGTTAATTACCCGTGTAAGAGATCCTGATGGCCCGAAGAGGAACGCCAGCCAGTTTGATGGACTTGCACTGAAGAAACTTGAACCCAGCGTCGCTCATATCTTCATCCGTCAGCTTCTGGAGAACCTTCCTGGAATTTGGTCCTGCGATGCCCAGCACGCCTAACTCATCCGTTACGTTGGAGATGTCCACATCATACCGGCCCTCTGCAGCTTCTGTTTCTATCCACCTGAATCAAGTTCAGAACAGCTATTTCAGCTCAGTGACATCATGGATCTCTGGGGTTTTGCATCTCACACCACTAGAGGTCGCCCCATGCCTCTTTCAGACTTCAATGGAGCCCTAGCTACAGGGAAATGTTTTAATATGCTGCCTTCCAATTGGAGCAAATGAAGGGGTGTTGTGTTAACAGCTGCTGGGAGGTTTTAAGTTTCTGTGGTATAGAAAAGACTGACAAAGAGTTATTCAGCACAGCTTGAGCTTCAACTATGACCTGGGCGTATATCTGAGAACGAAGAGCTTCATGCATTTCTATGGACAACATGAAAGCTGAAAATGTTCAGTCAAGCTCTGGTATTTTATCATTAACTCCTGCAAAGATGCATGAAAAAGATGCAACTCAATGTGCATTTTTATAAAAGTGCAAAAGAGAGAAAAATCACAGCATTGCAAAGAGGATGTTATGTACATAGTAATGCATGTTTAAAGTACTCTAAACAGTTAACTATGATACGTACATTTCAGAAAAAGCTGGTTTAAACAAATCTATGGGGTGTTATTTGTGTAAAGATAACTTAAGTCAGCACAATTTATTGACAACTTTAAGATTTTGTAAATTAAAAGTTAATTCAAGATAAAATTATAAAAAAGTGCATCACTGCAAATGGAATCCAGTAACAGACCTTAAATGTTATTTATGCTAATTTAATGCTTGCAAATATGCTACTAATTTAATTTGTTCTCAGGAACAGCAACTGCAACTCATGAATTTAGACGCTTTGTTAAACAACAAAACAATAAACCAGAAAGAATTCATCCTGATCCTTGGAAAAATAGATGTTTAGTTGTTTTTACATAATCCTGGGAAATCTTATATTTCTATGTTGATTAAAACTGAGAGAAAAGCTGTAAAGTTATGACACAGAATCCCGATGCGACTGATCGATGTGTTTTACCGGAGGTCGTGCAGCTCTGATCCAGAGCCAGTGATCAGAAAGAACTCTCCCGGTGCCAACTGTGTGATGGTGACCTCAGCATAGACTTTCCCAGCAGGTGTCAACATGTGACTGATGTTAGTGTGACCCACCTGAAAGCATGCAAATTAAAAATGTGCACATTAGCTGGATCGTACAGCCAGCCGTTAAACAGTTAGCACGTGCTCTACCTTTGGCATGGTGTTAGCAAAAAGGCGATCCAGCAGCTTGAGCGAGTCCTTGCCCTTCACTACGAACTTGCCAAAAGGAGTGAGGTCGATCACTCCCACCTTCTCCATCACCAGCCTGCACTCTCTGCCAACAGGTCCAAACCAGTTGGTGCGCCGGAAACTGGGCCTAAGTACAGAAAGAAATCAAGGCCTCATATGTTGCATCTTTCTGCACTTTAATTCAGTTCAACTTTATTTCTGTAGCGCCATTTCACGACAATGTTGTCTCACGGCGCTTCACAGAGATCAGCCAATTCATAGAAACAAAACCATTAAGATTGCATCAAATCTTGACTTGGATCCAATCTCCCATTCTGAGCTGCATGAGGCGACAGTGGGAAGGAAAACTCCCTTTTAACAGGGAGGCAAAACCTCCAGCAGAACCCGACTCAGGTAAGGCAGCCCTCTGCCTCGACTCGCTGGAGTCAGAGAGGACAGGAAAGACAGATCAAGAAATGTTGCAGCTGTTATCTAGGAAGACCTGCAGAGAAAGGAAAATAAGAAATAAAACCTGAAAAAAAGGAAGAAATGACAAGTAAGGCCTACAAAAAAGGAGAAATAAGACCTACAGAAAAAAAGAGAAATAGGTTAATGATGCCAGTACTTTTCGGAGTTTAAAGGAGCAGAGAATATAACAGGAAGTGCTCAATGCATCATGGGATATCCCCATGGCGGCATAACTATGGGGCGGATCGACTATCTCTATAAGATCCGTTAAAAAGGAAGGTTTTAAGTTTTAAGGCTGCAGCTGGTGCATAAAGGCTTGTTAATACATTAATAGGGACAGCTGCAGATTAAAGTTATTATATTTGCATTTGCTGAAACAAGTTTATCCAGACCAGAACACAATTCCCAGATTCAAACTTCTACTAAATACTTTTTTAGACACTGGGATCCAACAAATGCATCCCCATGCATTGCAGCTGTCTCGTGTCTTCTATGCGGTATTTAAATCAGTTTAGATGAGGTATGGACGAGTCGGTCTCTGCATGACTAAAGTGTGACTTTCAGTCCTCAACATTAATGTAAGAATCACACTAGTGTGATGTTCTCATCTTAATTGTTGATTTAAAAAAAACTGTTCTTGTTTGGTTTGCTAACATACAACATCTGTCCAAGCAATTACACAAGTCATCCTAACATTATTGTATATTCTGCTGCTTCCTAAAAAAACAACCATGAAATGTTAATAATTCATCCTTCCTTCCAATGAAATGCTGTTCTGCAGAATCAAATATCCGTAGAGCTGATATGAAACTGTAGGTGGAGCTTTGTAATGCCTGTGGGTTGTGGGCAGCCTCTGAAACCTCCGTGTTTAACTGGATAAACATCAATATGTGGGAGCAAACTGGACTGCTTGTTGCCTCTGGGAACTAAAAGAAGATATAAAAGCTTCTTGTTCTACCGGAGCTTAAAGAAAAGCGTACTTGTATCCAACTTCATCTCCAGGTTTGTAGAACCAGTGAGGTTGTTCCCAGCCAGCATGGAAGCCCATGGATCCTTTATCCTTCAGCAGCTCATAAACGCCGCTCGTTCTGGAGGTCGGCCGACCAGCGAATCGCTCCTCCTTGGGGTAGCCGACTGGAGGGACCAAAATGTTCGTTTTAGCAGCAGTGATATGCAAACGTTTTATCTCATGAAAGCTGTCTCATGTTGTTCTTACCAACGTTGTTGAAGCCATAAGACTCTCGCGCTTTAGCACACATGAAGGGGACATTTGCCCACTTGCCATAGCGGTTGGGGTCACATTCGATCAGGTCATACGGAGGCTCCCCAGTCCTGATCCAGTCGCTCAGGAACTTCCCGATGCCACCGGCGTGGATAACTCCATACCTGCACAGATAGTCACAAGATTTCAATTTAATTAATCATTGTATGACATTATGTCACCCCTCCTTTTACATAAGAGCAGTTTTAGATGTTGTAAACATGTTTATTGGAGGATGAGGCTATCGTTAATAATATTTTCCAGAATTAGAAGGCGTAGACACAAGGAGCATTGTTGTTCCTCAGCCTTTATGTTGGCAAAACAGCACCAATAAAATGTGCCACAACTGCTTTTAGTGGTCCCTGCTCACTATGCACATAAGCACCTGTAATAAGCTACTACATGTTCATCTTAATACTTAGGAAAAGTAAAAGTTCTAATGCAAAATTAGACACAAATCTAAGCTCTGAGAGTTTCTTAGATGAGTGGATGCATCTCTAAATGCAGCAGGACCAATGCTAACAGAGTTTTGCTCACACACACTTGCTTTCAGAAGAATTATCTTGTATGTCTCTGATTCAACACACACCCAAAGCCAATAGCAGTCCAGTAGTTGCGAACTCCCTGGTGTGGTCCGACCATGGGCAGCAGGTCGGGTGTGTAAGTGATTGGTCCAGACACAACGTTGATGATATCAGCTTTTTTCAGCACAGGGACCATCTCCATGGCCATCTCAATATGCTCCATGATCCTGTCGAGATCAGACTCAAACAGCTCCTTTCCGAAACCTGGCGAGCAGATAGAAGGGAACGTCCTGAAATAAGCTCCAGAGCGAAGCATCCTTAATAAATCATGCATAGTACACAGACCTGGAGGTACTCCATCCCTAACCCACGAGTCCTGCAGCACCATCTTCTCCATCTTCTCGTACGGGCCGAAAAGCAGGCCGTCTCTCTCCTGACGCAGATAGTAGGAACCCTCCAGGTCCCTGATGACGGCCAGCTCCTTCTTTAGAGCCTTTACTTCTGGTACCGTTGCTGTCACTACGTACTGGTGATGCACAGGGATGGTGGGGTGTTCAAACCCAATCATGTTGCCAACTTCACGGGCCCAGAAACCTATAAAACCCGAGATATCAAATCAGCTGGTGACACAAAAGCAGCAAACTGATACAGTAAATACATTTTCTGTTTATTAAATTCAGCATCTTCTTTTCAATTTAAGACTTTACTCTTTGAATATATATGAACCTCTTAGGTTTCGTCCATGCAGTAAAAGGTTGGAGGAAGGATTTTAATATCTAAGATTGCAAAAACGTTCTGGAAAAAAGTGCAAATGCAAACGTAGCACTTTTGTCTTTTATAGAATAAAAAAAACACAATGCACTTTTTATTAAAACAATGAGTCTCCATGCAAGCTGATTGTTTTTTATTGAGCATCAGCTTCACATTTACTTCTTGACATACACATAACATCAATGTCCTCATCTAGTTCTAAAAAGAAAGGGAATTTCCTAAAATTACAATTTGTTCATTTACGGCCATCTACTTTCTTCTGCGTCAATGGAAAATTAATAAATTGGCCCCAGTGTGTCCCAAATTATGTTTTACTGGACCTACCATGTAAACCTTTGTCTCTTCTGGTGAGCATACAAAATCCTGACAGCTGAGTTTGTGTCTAAGCAAGAAGCTTATTCTTCTACTTGGTTGATTTTGTAATTTTAAGGATGATTTTTTCATATAAAAATGTAATTTCCCAGACAAAAGTCACAGCCAAGCAGACTTAGTAACCGTAACAACCAGTTATAGATACCTAGAAACACTCATGGACAACACAAACATAACAGACCTCGTGCATTCTCAGAATGGAGAATTGCAGTTAGTTGCTTTTCCTTAGTTAAGATGTTTATTATGAACTGGCTCGACTATTTGCAAGTAAAGTTGAATTGAATGTAATAAAAAGGTGGACCACACTTTTATTCATCTCAGAGCACTAAAATAAAAGCAACACTGTATAGATCGATTATACAAACACGCCATAAGAGGTGTTGAATAAGCTGCAGATAAACATGTGTGGTTTACAGTTGGAGTACCGCCTAACATGGTTTATACATTAACAACCAAAGAACGAACTTGCTGTGTTTTGAGTGTGTTGACATGTGAATGTAGCCCAGATCAATATGCTAACTCAGCAGCTTTAACGGTAAGTGTGAAACCGGAGCCAGCCTGCTGATCTCTGCTCCTATCTGCAGCAGTCTTCATGATTAGGTCTCACTAACAGAGCTCCAGTGTTGCTATGAACTGTGTAACCACACTGAAGTCCACAGCTTATCAACACCAAAATGATGTTTTCTGTATGTGCTCAATAGCCTATGTAAACTTTATCTCATAGTTTGAGGGAAAATATCAATCTTAACAGTACCCCAGGGTGTTTATGCAACAGCTAGACTAAAGGGGGAGTTGATAGAGGACATTGCACACAGTTATTTAATTGTATTAACCACTTGAAATTAATTTAATGAAGCAGTCTTAAATAAAGTGGCTTTTTAAACTAGTCCTCCATCATTTACGGATTTAAACTAAAAATAATGTGGCCAGCTTGTTCTAAATGTCCCAGCTAAGTCAGTCATTTCCAATATCTTTTATTTAATTGCCTTTTACAGTTATCAGGAATGTGTGGAAAAAGCTGAGAAGAAGCGAACTCATTTTCCACACACAGTCAGCAAAACGGGGAAAAATTATGATGCATAGTAGTTAGCGACAAAGTAGAAACATTAGCTAAAAAACGGGATATTTTTGGATATGCCATATGGCAAAGAGATAACTGCTTGAAATGATTAGATAAAAGCAAAAATAGAGTTTAAATGTGAAGTGAGACTGATATAAGTTGGTGGATAAATATAACTAGCTAAGTGGCTAATGTGGCTGTAGCTCAGATCTTTAGCTAGAACGAACTGTTAGCACTTAAAGTAGCAAAAGTTACCCTAAAGGTAGCTTGTTTAATTGTTAGCTAGGCATTGTTAGCTTAAACTAATGAATAAACCATTGACAATGCCAGCTTTTTTATTCATTTTATTTCCTTTTCACGTAGCCAAGTTGATTCCTATAGGACTGCTTTTTCTAAAGTGTCAAAAATGCTAAGACTTATTTAGGTTTTAAAAAGTTTAAATGAAAAAAGAAAACAAAGTAACACTATCAGCAGACAAGCTTAAAAAATTTAAATAGATAAATAAACTAACTAAAATCATCAATATTAAGATTAAAATCCTACAATGAGTTTTTCAGTAAGATTAAAACAAACTTTGTGGAAAAAGTCAAAATGCGTCTAACTGGAATAAAAACATTGTAGATTAGTAGTTTTTGCTAAAGAAATACATAAAAGTGATAGATCGTCACAATTTAAGTAAATCCCACTTGAGAATAAATGAAAAAGTACAAATAAATTCTGAGAACTATATTGTAACAAGATTGTTTAAAAAAATTGGTCAATTCAAATTTCACTATACAAAAACTACAAGTGTCAACACAAATAAAAAAAAATGTTACATTCATTTGTGTATTTCATATAGAAAGGGCTTCCAAACCAAACAAAGAAACAGGCTGAGTAAGCAATTGTTGTTAACTTTGCACAACTGCATGTATGGAAAAAAAATCCTACTATTGACATAATTATCAGATGTCCATCCTTCAGTTCACTTGGTAGATATGTGCAAACTCATCCTATACAGGGTCAAATACCAGGGAAAAGGATGTTTGACAATTATTCCTCTAACAATGAAGGGAAATTGTGAAAATTGGAAATGAGGGATTAAGATATTTGCTGAGGTTTGAGATGAGGCGCCACTACAGAATGTCAGAGAGAAAGTTAGAGCAAAGATTTGTGTCATGGGACCTCAAGAAAACAGATGCTTGCGGTTTTTTAACATTACTTTAAGTACAACATATTAAAAGAGAAAAAAAGGATGTTTCTGGCAGTCTTTTTCTACATGGTCATGATGGATGTTTAAATATTAAATTCTAAGGTTGGCTGATTTCCCACTAGGATTATTTTACTCATAAACTCAGTGGTATCTGCTTTCAGGCTAAGAAAATCCAAAGTATAAGTAAAATACCAGTTTATACATGTTTGTGGTTGTAGCGCAGCACTCTCCATTGAACCATGCATGCAAACATCAACACAGTCCTGCGTCAACATAAAAGATATTAATAAAATTGTTCCTTCTATACTGCAGACTCTTGCATAAGAAGCAGGACCAGAGCAGCAGCAAAAAGCTAAAAAAGAAAGAAAAAACAACTTTCAGGAGGTGTAGATAGGATGCTGCTTCAAGATTGGTTGAAATCTGAACTGCTGGGCTGTTTGGACTGGTTCCTACATAGTGAAGGACAAAAAACTGGCGGCACATGTGGTGCTGTAACTCTTCCATGAGACTACAGAAAGCAAAAAAAACAGGAATAAGAGAACACAGGAGGGCTTTCAGAGCTTTGCAGCCCTACGTTCTACGTCTCCCTCTCAGTTTTAAACATGCATCTTGCTGAAAGATGCATTTTCACTCCTAATCAAATGGCAAAAACATATCTGACGCAAAATAGCCATTAACCTATATACCTCTCCATGTTATGCAACACCCTCTTCAGGGTATGTTAGCCTGGAGGAAGACTGACGAAACAAATTCTTGAACCACAGCCAGAAACACAAGCAACAGTAGCACAAAAGGAGTTTTTACCAACAAAATCCCCCCAGAACTGGTATAGCCCAGTTCAAACAAAGATTTTTTTCTCCTAACTCTGTTAGCAGTATGGCCAAAGGGCTCCTATGACAAAGTGTTTCCAGATAAGACTTTTTTTTTTCTCTGTTGTAGTTTGTTACAGAAAAATATCTATAAAAAGACTTCAACAACTATTTAATCACCTTTCCAGTCAAATTTAGTGATTGCCATGACCCTGGCTGCAGGGGATTTTAATGTGAATCAGTAAATGTAAAAGCGGAATATAAGGACAATTGTACACCGTTTAACATTTTTATTTTATTAAAAGTTTACTTTTCCCTGCAAGTCTTCGAAACTCAGCTGTTTTGATGACTTTCATATATACAAAGCTAAAAGGAAACTAGAACCACATCGTGTTTTTATCAGCACACATAAGAAATTCTGCATTACTGTTAGGATATTTGCATGTAGTTCTGACAGGAACTATACAGAAAATAATCCCTTAAAGGACACAATCTGGAGTTTTAGTTTACACCATCCAGATGTTGCATATACAAGACTGCAGGCACACAAATAATTCATCATTTCGAGCAAGTTAACTTTCTCCTGTTAAATCCCTGCAGCCTATGACTAGAAACCCTAAAACAGAGATATCTGGAAATGTGGTTTTGTTTGCAGCTGTGGAGACACACTTTAGTGTGGATGAGTAACAATGTCACAGAAATGCAACCATTACTTCATGACTCAGTTTAATTTTCTTTTACTCTGATCACAGCACTTTACTGACAGGAAAAGGTGGTTACTGCTGCACATATAATGAATTACAGATATTTGCTGCTCCTTCTACTAACTTTTGTATCTTGTTAGGGCTCGAGCCATATGAATAATGGAATGGCCTTTTGTTTTCCAAATATTTATTCTTCTTGTAAGAACATTGAGCGTAAATGTGGACCCCTAAACACCCATGATATGTTGTGAGATTGGACACATCCAAAAGGATCTGTGAAAAATTCAATAATATAAGATCCGGATAGACTGCAATGGAAAAATGGATTTATAGCGCCATATAGAATAATGAAAACTCCACAAATTAATGGGGTCTCGAACGTTTACTTTGGCATACAAGAACAAAAGTTGGTACACGTGTAAATATGTTAAATAGTCAATCAAACACGTTGTCAAGGCAAAGGGTTGTCCGCCATCTTGAACATTATTCCCATTCCCATATGTAACTTTAGACATATTGTGTACAATGTTCCCTCTAAGCTGCGCAACTGCGCAATGGCGCACTTCTCGTTCATTGGGTACGGTTCCGTGATCTAATTCCGAATTAACTAATTCCAAATTAAATTCATGAAGCTTTAAGTTTACATGGAAATTTTAATTTTGAATAAAAGGTTTACATGATATCACATTTATTCTCATCTCTTAATTCCGACGTGATGGCGGAAATGATGTACTCACGCAGCAACTCTGTTTGTAGCATTAGCGGCTTAAATGGAACATGATCTAATATAAACCGAATTAGCTAAAATTTTGATTACATTTTTGAAGAACTAGCTTGTCACAAGTATACGATTTCAATATTGAGCAACTGAGGAGGAGAAAAAAATAGAAGGAATGAATATATTGAAGACGGGAGGCAAACTTATTTTAATTTTTTAATTCCGCTTTAAAAATGAGAATAAACCAGCCAGTTTATTCAGAATTAAATTTAATTCCAAAATAACAATTTTGCTTACATGGTTACTTTTCGTCTGTTTAAAGCGGAATTAACTCTTAGTCAGAATTAAAGAGAAATTAAAAGTCCCATGTAAACTGGGCCATTTTCAACTCATCCAAGTCAAAAAAAATCAACATGACCTTATTAATTGATATTGAACACTATACATAATCTAACATAATTATTAAACCATTTATATTATTTTCTGCAATGTTACTTAATGAGTGACACATGTCAAACCAATACGAAATGGCTAACTTATGCTACGTAGCCAATAGACAGCGTTTACAACATGAGTTGAAAATGTGCAAGCAGTGCGCCATTGCGCCTGCACTTCTTAGAGGGAACATTGATTGTGTACAATTGTGCCCCAGTCTGAGCGGAATGACTCCAAACTTGGTGGGAAGCTTCCTGACAAGTTGGAGACTTATTCAAATCTTTCTAATAGGACAAACCATGTTACCATGGCAACCCGGGGAAAAAAGCCATGCCGTCATAAAACACAGTTTGCTCGTAGTTGCATAGAAGTCCATGGGATCTCTAGGAAGGGAAGCTTTAGCTCAGGAGGTAAGAGCAGTTGTCTGCCAACCTGAAAGTTGGTGGTTCAATTCCAGGCTTCCTTTGACAATGTGACAATGTGCTGAAGTGTCCTTGGGCAAGACACGGAACCCTATGACCCAAAAATGTAAGTCGCTTTGGTGAAAAGCGTCTGCTAAATGACTGTAATATAATGGGATCTCCACCATAATTGAAAGCTTTCATACTTGTTAGGTCCTTGACAAATTAAATTACACAATGAAAAGTTACGCTGAGTAGGTGTATGAGACATGAGGCGGGGGCAACAAGGTTCTGATTCAATGAATGCTGTTTGGGGCTTTAATTGTTTTATATTCTCTTTGGTGCTGATTCAACATGGCTGAACGAGTCTACATGGATCCATGTAAATCCAGAGATCTGGACTCTCTCCATCAGCACCAACCAGAATCCGATGGGTTTTTGTTCACTTTCATTATCAATGATATTTAGGGTTATTATTTCACTGGGTTTGAGTTTAAATGATCGGCATAAATCTAATGACCCATTGTATGACTTGTTCTGCTTCTGTTGTTTGGGTTTTTTAAGAAATTACCTTTTAAACGCTAATATGTTGCTTTCTGTCTACTTGTACAGTGTTATAAGTTATCTGAGCTGACATTTGATTTAACACACTGCCCATAACAGATAGAAGCCTTCCGCTTTCAACATCTGCAACAGTTCCTGTGCAAAAGATGGAACACAAACCTGCTGAGTTAACGATGCGATTTGCACAGATTGTTCCATGAGGCGTCTTGACATCCCACTTGCCATCGGTCCTCGGGTTTAGGGCGGTTACCGGGGCTGAGTTGTAGATCTGAGCCCCATACATACGAGCTCCAGCGGCCAGAGCCATTGTGAGGGAGTAAGGGTCAATGTGGCCGTCTCCAGGGGTGTAAAGGCCGGCCAATACCTAAAATCATACAGTAACATCTAAAATAACAATATATTCAACACAATGAGGAGAACCAGACTCACCTAAAGGGGATTTTTCAGTTTAAGAGTCATTTAAATTAACAATCTGTGTGCGCAAATGGTAAATTTATGTTTGAGCATGCAAAGGAGAGGGAATCCAAAAGCCTGCCAGTCACTGTGGTGGGTGATTATTACTGACATCTTTCCATGTAACGCTGCAACGTTTAATACTAACCTTGTCCATGTTAAGCAGAGGGAAAAGTTCCTGGACTTTTTCTGGTCCAATGAGGTACTGTGACGTCACATGCCAGTGTGTTCGAGTCATCTGGTACTTCATCTCGTCCACACGAGCCGCTGTTGAAGCGATGCGAACGCTACCGGGCTGATGAAAACCCACAGCCTGCACAGAGAGAGAAAAGGTCTTTTAAAGAGTCCCAAATAAATGTAAACACTTAAAGAGGATATCCCACCTGCCCGGTTTCAGCCTCCAGGATCTCGTACAGCTTAATGCTGTCAAAGTGGACTTTCTTCAGGTTAATGCCTGGATGGTAGTAAGTTGTCAAACCAGCCTGAAACACAAAACATGAGAAATGATGGGAAAATACATGTGGTTGATGTGTTGTTTATCAAAATAATCTTCAGATGAGTCATATTTCTGGCAACATATTTGATATAAATTTAATATTTGGACCTTTTTTTAATCTTTGAATTTGTTTTCCATTGACTCTGAAAGGGAAACCATAGTTCTTGGGGCTCTGTTGAAAAGATCGATTCTGAATCAATATCAATTCCTAAAGATCAATACATAAGTCCAAAGACCGATTTATTTAATACATTAATGCAGAGAAGGTGGACATTATAAGTGATACCTGGTGGACATCTGTGGCCACTTGAATTAGTGTGACAACACACTACATGGACGAAGACATGAATCTCCTCATTTGTACAAACCACAGAAGTCATCTTTAACTGACATTTCATAAATTATTGTGTTGAATGTC
>JBAMHX010000021.1:4051191-4063994 GCA_037177515.1 Pseudomugil tenellus
ATAATTAGGATTAGTTAGGATTGGTTAGGATTATAATTTTAAAGCCTCTACATCACTACATGATGAACCACCACTTAAAACCAAGTAGTGAATCGATAATCTAGTCTCAAGTTTTAATAACAAAATAAATAAACAATAATAAACTGATAACAAAAGATCTGTTATGGTAGGATAGAAACATTTAACTAAAAGCATAATAAATATTAAAATAGTTATAAATAAAACACAACTGAACAAAAAAAATCTAAAATTTCTAAGCAATAAAAATATATTTATGCAACTTGTGGGTGTTTTTTCCTCTGAGATTTGCAGCAGAATGCTTCCAGCAGGATAAATCCCAGTGAGAAGCTTGTGCAGCAGGCCGAAACCGCCGACTCCCAACACAAAACAAAGAAACTCCGTGTTGATGAATCAGGTGGGTTCTTTACTTTCCTCCTGGAACAAAAAGCATGAAACAGCTATCGCTCATGAATGTTCCACTGTCTACTTCTATTTCTGTCTTTTCTCTTTCCTTCTTTCATTCCTGACCCGGTGAAGCCCCCTCAGTGGGTTCCCGCCTCGCGGTGTGGAAAGAGGGAATGTCGGCCACCGGCGTTCGGAAAGCCGGTCAGAGGAAAGCTGCAGGTGCTGGTGGTCCTCCCACTGAGCCTTTTCATCCCTCTGCTCGCTGTGTTATCTCTCACATCCGTCTCTGCCGTCAAAGCATGTTTTTACTGTTTAGTTAGAGGACGATAATATGTTTTAGGTCTTATAATGTATGAATGTGCTTCCTCTCAGGGAGCGCGCATGTTGTAGACGAGCGCACAGTGACGATGGGCTTCCATCGGTGGCTGGCCAGCGTGACCGAGAGGATCCATCAGACCATGCACTTCCAGTTTGATGGTAAAGATGAAGCATGTGCAGTCTCATTTAGAGCAGATCTCAGATTCAGTGTTAGTTTGAACACTTTTCAATCATTTCTATAACTTTTATACAATTTAGAGGATCGTTTGTTTTGGGGATGTCCGAACAGTCCAAGCAATCCAGGAGTAGAAAAGCATTAAGCATCAAGCTGTGGCGTTTCACAAGATTTTTGTTAAATTTGTTTAATCATACTGGATTCTGATTGGTTGCATAAAGCATTTTGTAGTAATGCTGGCAGAATTGTTTGTAATGTGCAGTTCCCCTCTTATCCACTAGAGGCTCCATAACGGAGGAAATCTCCAGAGACTCCCATGTTAAGAAGAGCAACTTGTTTACAGGCTGGTTGAAAAACGTTTTAGCTTTAATAGATCAATTTTACCTCCATGACATCTGTGAGGGGATATTTTTTCATAATTCACCCTTTTAGATGTTATTTAATGTTGAAATTCAGCATAATTAAGGCTGTATCCTTTTGTCTGACCAGCAGAGTGTAGCACAGAGATGGTTTTTGGCTGACTAACAGCATGCCTTGACCAGTTAGCTCCTGTTAGCTCAGTTAGCTCTTAGCTACAGGTAGTTTTGAGTTTGCTATACGTCAATCCTTAACTCACATGCTCACAACGAGCTGTTTTCTCATTGCGATGGCACTCATGCCGTTGCCAAGGTAGCAACGGCAGGAACCGTTGCTCTTCAGAAACGTACTGGGAGGCTCCATCCATCTTTTATATGCAATCTTTGGTAATAACTAATGAAAACCGTTAGCTACAAACTAATAAACGTCCAACTTTAACTTTGTATTTGTTCTCTGTCTTTTGAAGTACTTTTGTACTTGCATCAGTCTATGCTGTACGATGGACCTCTGGCCTCCACATCATCCGTTATTCCAGATAACGGACACCAGGACCAAAGTTATTCCTTAAATATCTCTTTTTTTTTTTGGTCATCTTTACAAATTTTCACCAACTGAAGAGTTTAACAAAATGAAGAAAGATGTAATCAAAGAAACATAATTGCCAATTTAACTTAATTTATTTTTATTCTTTTATTATTAAATTTATTTGTCTCTGAAGTAATTACATGATCAATCTATATTTTACAGATTAATTATCTAAGAAAGTTGCAGTACAAATAAAATGTACATCTGTTACTTCAGATGGGTTTTATGTGCATTTGCAAAATGTAATAATAATCAGACATACATTTATTACTCCTTAAAAGCTCAGTTGGACTTCATATATCAAGAATAAACAAAAACAATTTTATGTGTTTCAAACCCAATCAAATTTCCAACCACAAAAATAGACAATCGCTGCATTTTATCCAGAATTTATTAGTGTGAACTTTTACGCCGCATTCATTAAGTGGCCACCAGAGGGCACTGTCACACAAAAGAAACATTATAACACAACAGCACAGAGTTGTGTTTCTCTAACTGATCAAAATGATCTATCCATCATTTTTATATGTTTTATTTTCCTTCACTAAAAATACAGTTTCCAAAGCTCTCAGAATATTCACTCTGAAAGGGAAGAGTTTTAAAAAAGCCAGTTCCTGTTCATTTCTGCAGGATGTCTGATTTAGTTTTCTGTTTTAGTCTGTCATTTATTTACTTTTTTCCTTTTTTTTTTTTCTTTACTACAAGGGAAACCCCAACCTTTAGTGTATCACATCCCCCAGGAGTTCTTCAACGCTCTGCAGCAGCGACTGTCGCTGGGATCCAAGAAGAGGAGACTGCCCAACAGCTCAAAGGGTGAGAGTTTAAACACCGCTGCGTTGGGGGAAAATGGAGCCGTTAGTGCTGGTTTTCCTCACATCTGTACACAGTAAGCAGATGTAACAGTGAGACATTTGACGAGGTGAAATCATGAGGTGTTTGGTTTGTGAAGTTCCCTTAAATTTTCCTCATAGTTGATGTAGGTTTGAAGCAAACAAAGTGCATAAAAAGTCATTTTATCCTTTTGTTTGTAGAGTGTGCGTATCTAAACTAACTACAAAGTATGAACATTAATCTCTCTCTTCATCACTGTGGATATCAGCGTTTGTCAGGAATGATGGACTTCCTCCTGGGTCTTTCTCCAAGTACACCTGGCACATCACCAATCTGCTGCAGGTTAAGCGCATCTTTGACACTCCAGAGGTACATTTTAAAGTAACGGATTATTTTCTTTCTGGATCTCGACCGAAGATGTAGAAAACAGTAACATAGTCGCTTAAGCTGGTGCCGTATCAGAGGTTTTGTTTTCCAGTAAGACCTTTTTAAAAAGAGAGCAATCCAGTTGTGATATTTCTAGAACTTAAAAGTGATGGTTGTAATAAAATATGTTTGTTAGAAAAACGTATGTAATTAGTTGACTAAACCATAAATGAGTCCAGTTGCACATAATGGAGCATTTTCATTAAAAAATGAAAATGTTTTGGATTCGACTCGTAGCTCTTAGAGCTGCATCCACCTGAGTGTTTAGAGCTGAGTTGTAAAAGTGTTTGTCTCGCCTCACCTCTAAACTCGCCGTCTGTCCACCAGCTGCCGTTGGAGGTCACTCAGAGTTTTGTGAAAAACATGAACGGCTCTTATTCACATTTTCGCTGTCCGGAGCCGTCAAATGAGCCAGAATTACCCAACGGATGCTGGACGGATCGACCACAAGCGATACGACCGATGGAGCTCCGCACCTTCCTTAAAGTTGGTGTGTGACTGTTATTAGTGTTTTTTTTTCTTTTTAATGTGTTTGTAATCACTTAAAGATGATGTCTCTGCCAGGACCGGGGACAGCAGATCAGGACGCCAGTCCGTTTGTGATTGAATGGATCCCGGATGTTCTGCCTCGCTCTCAGATGGGAGAGCTCAGGATCAGCTTTGAATTTGGCCATCAGCAGAGCGGCCACTCGGAGCTTCATGAAAAAATTAGCACCGCAGAGAAAGGAGGTCGCAACAAGGCGGACGGTCAAAGCAAAGCCAAGAAGGCAGATGTTCGAGTTGTTATACAATAACCCTCCAACCTCGTCTTTTGACAAACCCACATGCAGAGTATGTGTTCATATCAAATCTGTGTATTTCTGTTTTTTTTATTACACAAGTGAACAGGTCTAACTTAAAAACAGTTTCAGTTTTCAGCTTGTTGCCTTTTATGTATTTAAAGGGTCAGCACAGAGCATGACACGCCCCCACGTGTTGCTAGTAATCTGAGTTTTTCTTCCTGGACTTGATTTAATCACCGTGTAACATTAACTTGCATTCAGTCACACCGATAGCCATAAAGTAGCCAACACTGTACAAGAAAAGTATTTTGTTTTGATAGCTGAATAAAGTTACATATATATCCCTTTATACAAGGAAAGTTAAAAGCCAAATGGCTCCAAACTATCTGACTTATATATGATGAAGCACAGAAAAGCTGGCTAAGCTTATAAATTCCTATGTGAATGGCTAAAAGGATCAATACCCTTCATGCTCTTCAAGCAAACATGTTTCAATCTATCGTAGCGCAGATTCTTCTGCTCTTGCGTCGTCTTCCTTATAAAAACCAAACTCAGCAATGAGAACAAGTCAGTGCTGAAGGGACTGAAGAGGAAGCTGGTTTTTGACCACCAAACACCTTGTTTTGCTGGGTTTGCGCCTGTTTTCTTTAATGAACAAACAGTTGAATCGGATTATACTGTTCTATGTGTTTTTGGAGTCTCCAGCATTCGGTCTTACATGAAGGAGGCTGAACTCATGGACACACGTTCAGGCTGTTTTTCATCGAGCCCAGTTCAACGGATGGATTTTGCTTGAAGTTAATAAAAGACCATGTTTGTTGGAATGACCAAACATGTGGAAAGATATTCTCACTGGTGGTGATGCTGCTGCAGAGAAGTGTCTATTGTGTTGTATGGATGCCAAAGGACCCTGTCAGGGTGGTTTTCCACCAAAAAAGAACTGGTGCCAGAGCTTAACTGGTTTAACTTTGCAGCTTCAAAAGATCTGGTTTTGTTTTTGACCGACAGAGAGCCTAGTTAGTCCCTCGTCTTTACATAATCTAACCATGATCGTCTGCGTAATATCAACCCCTCCTCTTGCTTATGAGTAAAACTTTACAACAACAACAACAGATTCAGTGTTGTTGGAGTTTTAAACTTTGTCCATCATGGACATGAGGTTTAACTCAACCAGGAGTTCAGGGCGCCGGTTGTTTAGGTTTGTTCAGAATTCAGGATGTGAAAAATGTGGATTTCTTTTGGGTTGCTGGTTGTTGCCGCGCCCAGTTTCCTTTACTGGTCCTTAAAATCTTTTCAAACTTTGTTTAATTTGTTGATCGGCTTGTTCATGCGTCGTTCACAGCCACCTGCAGCCTCTCGTTGCTGCTCCGATTTTCTGCTTTAAAAAGTTTGGATCACTGTCAAAAAGTCTGCCTGGCAAAAATCGTCTCACTACTTCTGCTTGTTTTTATTATCAATTTCTTAATTTTATTAAGATGTTGGTCCGTGTTTAAACTGTATTTAATTTAAGCCAGGTAACTTCTCCCCAGCTGCAGACGCAAAGCAACCTGGAGCGGTTCGCAACTCTGGCCCAGCAAAGAGTTGGCGCCTGGATTGAACCAGAGCTGCGAGCCAGAGTTTAGGCAAAAACTGATGCTCTGACTATATAGGTCCGGCTCTGAACTATCACTGGAACCAGCTTGATCAAAAAAGAAGCCTAAAGATACCACTGTTTTTTTTGTGTGTTTGAATAAGATGACAAATCAAACAGTGTCAAACACACATTAATTAACTAAACAACATACATGGTAAACAGCAGAGATGTTTTATAAAAAATGATTTATAAAACGATCAGAGAGAAATAAATCCATAAAGTTCTCTATATGATACTGCAGCAGCAGTAAAGTCATTTTCCTCCAGCATTTTTACAGCACATGCATTAAAACAGCATAAAGTAGTCTATAATAAGTCATCTCGCTGCAGCTGGAGCCTAAACTAATCTTCATCTGTGTCGGAGTGGGTTGTGCAGAGTCTTCATAAACTCACAACATGAGTGCCATCTGGATCAGCTGTCAAAAGAAACTTAATCTGCATCATTATATTAATATTAGTATCTAAATTTCCACAATAGTGTTCTTATCTGAATGTGAGAAGATGATGTTCATCTAATGGGAGTATTGCAAGTTTTGCAGTCCAACTGGTTGGTAAACTTATCCAGGGTGTACCAACTTGGATGAAGTGGTTATGAAAATGGATTGATAATAATAATTATTATATTTATTAATTAAAGAGCTAAACTACTGATAGGACACAGACGAAGTAGTTGTAATTCAGGTTATTTCCCTTATTTAAACTGGTCTTTTCGCACAAATTCCCACCAGCAGATGGAGGCAGAAGCCTTCTGTCACAACACAGCTGACCAGCAAGCAGAATCTGTACCAGTAAACTGTTTTTCTCTTTTAAAAAAAAAGTCACTATAGAATAAATTTAAGTGAATTACTACATTTCAGTCTGATTGAATTTGGCTCAATCCAGTTTTTCCCCTTCTGGGCATCACAAAATGTGATTGGCATCTCTGGAAACATCATACATGCTTCCAAAATGCGTCCAAATGTTCATGAATTAATTAAAATTACAAGTTAATACCATGAGAGCATAACGCCAAATTATACGCGCCGCTCAGAATAGCAGCATGCACCCTGTGTATCTACATCAGGGGTGTAGGCGTCGAAGAACAGTGCCAGCCCGAGGCCTCGTCTTGCCTTGCAGACCCCCAGGACATGGCTGTCAGTACAGCCTCTGCCTGCACAGGGGGCCCGGCTGCCAGACAGCTCTGAATCTTACATTTAGCTGTTTATGTAGACTGTCAGTCACAGAGATTGAAGATGCGTCTTTTTCTGGAAGGATTGGGAGAAATCCTCCGTCATCTGCAAGATGTGTTACAGAGAGAGCCAAGACCAGAGAGATGAGGAGGCTGGAAGCAGCAAAATGCAAGAAATCTTCATAAAAATGTACTTCAAACTAATCTGAACTCCTAAATGTTTTAGTTTACATAGCAAAGAACAATAAATTGGTTGCACATATGAGTCACCTGACTCAGAGAGGTCATAGCCGTCTGCACGCAATGATTCAATACACTAACTTCATATTTGCTTCCCAGAAAGAAGAAAAAGGAAAAACCTTGAGGAAGCATTTATCATCAGTTAGAGGTCAGCATTTGGTCTGAGCCAAAACAAACCATTTTATTCTCCGACTCTCACACTAGCAGCACATGCAGGAAAACAGACCTGCCAACAAGTCATCTACCTGCCATCCAGAGGAGGAAGCTCCAAACCGACCCAACTTGTCAACACGTCTGTGATGACTGATGAGAAACTGTGACAACATAACATTTCTACAGCGCGGAGCTAAACTCACCACGACGGAAAGCCGTTAACCAGACGGAGAGATCAGCATCTATCAGAGACCACCGAGACCCACTGGTCAATCCTCGAGTCAGTCAACCAAATCCGGCGGTGTCCTGCATCTCGGTACCTCCACTGCTCGTCTGGACTTCACATCAGCATGTGTTGACTCATAGTGGTGCAGATTTGTAGGGTTAAATCAGCCCTGAATGATGGATATGTGGAAAGAGTCGATTATGCACAACTACTGGAATCCAGCTTAGTGGATTCACTTAACCAGCACCCGAAGCTCTTTTAAAGTCTCATAGTTAATATTTTCAAAGCATTTTTTCCCAAAGTGTAGAGGAATTTCATGTGTTAGCTTAATTACCTTGCTCTTAATTAATGTCTAGCTGAAAGGTCCGACCAGAAGGCTCCTAAACTGATGTCATTCTGACCTTATTAAACCATCTGCAAGGCAGGCGTGCTTCCTTCAGGGAAATGTTTAGGAGACCTTGGTTTTGTTGTCGTAGCGGAAGAACAGGCCTCAGATTGACGCACGTGACCAAAGTCTTTAAACAAAGCTCCCCTATCTGACTGGGACAGAATAGTTTCAGAGTTCTGTGTGACGACAGATCTTTGGACAGATTCTACCAGGTTATAACCTCGTATCATGTCTTAATGTTTTGTCCCTTCACGTTTTAATGTTTTATGTATGTTCAACTTGTTTTATTCTTCATTATTAAATTTATTTTCTTCTCAATCAAAAGAAACCAGTGTCCTCGTCCTTGACAGGAATAACGCTCATCTACACAAGAAAGAGAAAAACAACATCGAACTCTTATAGTTTTAAGGCAGCTTGGTACGGACTCATCACCTCTGTCCTCAATCAGGGAATTGTGATCTAGGAATATGCTGATTAAGCGAGCCGCTGACACAGCCCCCCTGTTTAATGGAAGGATTTCCAATCCCTGTCTTTGAGGGACACTGTCCTGCAAGTTTTACCTGCTCCAACATGCCTGATTCAAATCAAATGAACCAATAGCTTTTTGTCAGGCCTGTTAATGACCTATCGAAACACAGAAACATGCAAAACCAACATGAGAGGGGGTCTTAACAAGCAGAGGCTGCCATTCCTGCTTTTGTAACACTTAAAGAAATGACAGACAAACAGAGAAAGTTTGTAAAAAAGAATCAGAAGGTGTTGAAGCATATCGGTGGTTTTAATATTCTTCTTAAAATTACACAAACTGCCCCTTTATCTCACGTCATTTCCATTTTTGTTTGCGCATCTCACTAAAACACAACACTTATTATATATTCCATTTTCCTGGCAATATAAAGCAACATTTTTGCACTTAGTTGTGATCGGTAGGAAATTATACTAACTTGAGAAATTTGTTGTAGCTCGTTGCAGAAACTCAGATCTAATTAACATAGGGGAAAAAAAATTAATACATCTAGCACTGCAGGCAACACCTGAGCCCAAATACACTCCAGCAGTTCGACTGCACTTATCTATGATGTCCTCTACTGTTTGATTCTGTGCTTGTGTTGTTCTTATTCTCAGATGTAAGTCGCTTTGGACAAAAGCGTCTGCTAAATGACTGTAATGTAATGTAATTATAAAAAGTAAGGAGATCAGTGTTTGGTTGATTATTTCCATCTTTAATAATAAAAATTGGTGTTTGATAAAACAGCTTTACAGTGGAGTAAAGCTTTTTAGGATCATGTTTCTAGAAAGAGCAACACTGCTCAGCGTGTTGATAGCGTGTTGGTGCTGCAGTCTGACTCAGTAATAATAAAAGAAACAACACATAATACATATTTTTAACACATTATTTGTGTTACACTGTCGAGAACCTCGGTCGCGTGTATAAGATCCATCCGGCTGGACATCACCTCCTCATGCTGGTGACCAGCCTGCTCACAGTTTGCCCTGAGAAATCATCCCTCAAGTTATGCTGCCTTTAAGTGCTGTAGGAAAATGATATTTTCCACTTGTAAATAGGAAATTACGAATTGTTCTGTTCAAGTGCTGTTGTAAATAGTAGATATAAAGTTTATGATAAGCTGCTACGTGCATAAAACAGTCCTGGACTAATTAATTCATCTGCTACATCAAGAACAAGATGTATCAACACTCAAACAATAGATGTGCAGTATTTTGTATGGATTATGAATTATATTATATCGCCTAATTTTAACGACAGAAGCATTTTTATTTGACACGAAGAGGAAATGTGTTTATGCTATATATTTAAACAGTGAGCTAACACAAAAACATTCATAAATCTGCATTTATTTCTTACTATCCACAATTCTTGCTCTCCACCATTTTGAAAGTCATATCCGACTTCTTCTTGGCAACTCGGGTATCAAAATAATCTGCGAGTTCTCCAGTGGAAATTACGACAGAAGAGGATGTTCATGTGAAAATTTGACCTTGGCAAGTGGTATTTTCCATAATTCCCATAGCACATGAAGGCAGCATTAGTTCCCAGATCTGAACACTACTGGTTCCAGAATCTCATTCCAGTATGTTTCAGATAGGTGCCAATCACACACACCTGGCAGCATTCAAAGCAAAGTTGCAGTTTGACAAACTTAATGGGGGCACAACCTCCATGTTTACATGTGTTGCTCATTTCAGAGAAGTAAAGGTGACCAATCTGGCTTTTCAACCACATATAATAAAACACCAACTGATATTATTAAAAGAGCAAAAAATACTTAACTAAACAAAAGATTCCAGTTTTTCTGCTGTTTTGTTTTAATTAGTGGTAGTTTCATGTGTTTGAACAGTTTGGAAGCATGTGTTTAAGTAGACGCCTCAGCAGATTTTCCTGCTTCTTTTGAAGGTTGGAAATTATACAGATTCACTTTTGATGCTGATTTTGGGGAAATTATGCTTGAAAAGACAGAAGATCCAAGTTTCTTTCAGCTTTATACACACATAGATGACACTTCTCTGCTCAGATCCAGTTTGTAATGAAGTAAAATGGGAGTTTTTTTACATGCAAGTCGTCCCCTTTGCTTTGTTTCTAGCGCTTTAGAGAGAGCTGGCTCCAGACTACACGCTCCACATCTCCCCATGTGGATGGATACGTGTTAAATATTTGTGCTACATCTGAGAGGAAGCTTTGCATGCGAGTCTCTGAACTTAACTCGTAGGAAGAGTCGGTTTCAGTTTGTAATTTCCATCAGTGTTTTGATGAATCTCTCTTTGTGCAACTCAGCTGCCATGCTGCATCATTTAACACAGCCTTTCTTCTTTAATGATACATGCATGCCCCCCCCCACCCCCCACGTCCCACTTCACATGCAAACTTTCTCTCCTCTCCCTTCCTGCCTTCCTTCAGACCGCTTTGGTCGGGCTGAGCAGAGTCATCATCAGATCCATCAGTGCGCAGTCATTGCCTGAGGAAACACGGGCCAATTATGGCCATAAATAATAATGGGAGAGCGCATCTGGCATGATGACTGATGGGCCTCTCTCACAGCTCATTTACATGGCTTTTGTGTGACCATCAGCAGCTTCACTCTAATGTAATGCTCAGAAAATGAGCCTTTCATAGAATATTGCGCTATTCAAGAGAGAAAAAACGGCACCAGGATGGCACTTATGTTCAGAGATGGACAAGAAGCAGAGACAGAGCGAGGATTTAAAGGTCTTAATTGTTCCTTTTCATGTTGCCATACATGCGTTTCCTTCCCGTAGATGTGTGGGTTTTTCCACTTGTGTGTTAGACAAAGAGTTGTCCATCCATCAGCATCAATTACAACGACATGAAGGAGATTGACTGTGTCTGTGTGGTCAGGTAACAAACCAAGCACCTCCCTCAACACCACAGATACCTTACACGGTGCCTGTCAGACACCTGTCCACCAGTCTTGCTTCCTTAATGTCTTCCATTTCATTTTCTAAATGGCAAAGTGAAAAATGATAGAGGTTGTTCAGAGCACAGATTGGTGGTCGGATTTTAATCTTGTATCGTAGGTGTCAACAGAGCTCGGAGGATCCTCAATCTGTCCTTGGGTCGGCGGCAGCCCAAGGCGGAGAACAAAAGGCTGCAGCATGCTGACGTGTGTCCCAGGAGCTGATAAGCCTGGTTGTTAATGGTGTTAGGGTAGATTTCATTACCCCTTCCAGACTGGTCTCATTAAATAAACATCCTCCTGTCACATCCCTCAGCCTCAGAGTGGAGGAGGCAGGACCGGGACAGACAATAAAGTGGAATGTTAATAAAAAACTTGTCAAAGTTGTAAAATGTATGTTGGCACCCACGCTGAATAAGGTTTTTATTTAGGACGACATTAATTCAGGGGGAAAAAAAACTATTTCAGCTTGAAATTTTGCAGCAGCTTTCACGACACCCAGAGGACGGATGGCAGAGGTTCGGTTCATGATGACTAGCAGAAGAAACCAGGTTTCCACATACTTATAGTTTGATTTATTTCCTTCTGAAATATTCTATCACGATATTCTTTGATGCTTCTTTTAAACTTTGTAGACAGGTGAGCTAGTCAATAGATTTAAAGCCAAACCTTCTAACTAATATCACTGAACACAGTATTTCTCTGCTTGTTACCTGCAGTTTGGATTGTAGCACCTCTCTGGTCTTTGGTTTGGACTAAATCATCGTTTCGGTTGGGTTATAAATGCAGGACAGGATGCATCCTGAGGTCATGACCTTTTATTTGCACTTGATTTGAGGTCAATGAAACCAATTGTTCCAGAGGCATAGCTAAATATCTGATTTTTTTGTGCATTATGCGCCACCTGATGGGGAAATTCTAAATCCAATAAATGTGAAATTTGTTACAGGTCGTTCTCTTGGGGACCTAAACAAGTACACTGAGTATCAAAATTCAGTTGTGAAAATTGTTTGAGTTATCGCACTCACACGAAGGATATCATATAAAAATAATTGTTTTGACCATACCTTTGTAACTATTTGTTAGATTAACCTCAGTTCAAGTGCAAATGAAAGGTCATGACCTCAGGATGCATCTGGAAATGACATCATGAAGGGTATGATGTCATTATACATGTATAATGATGTATTGTACATGGTATTACATGTACAGCTTTATATTATTGTATTGTGTCTATTGGAGGATTGGGGAATAGAAGGATTGAGGATATACTCCTAGCCGTTGCGTCTGATGGCATAGGCCTTGTTTGTTTTATTGTTTTATAATCATTATATCTCCAAACGCAGAGTGTCTGGAATATAATGGTTTTTTCACGACTGCCACCACTGGGTATCCTTCGTGTGAGCACGATAACTCAAACAATTTTCACATTTAGAATTTGATAGTTTGTGTACCTGTTTAGGTCCCCAAGGGGACAACCTGCATCGAATTTAACCATTTTGAGATTTATGGTTTCCTCACTATTTGGCGCTTTGTGAACGAAAAATAATATTTTTTGGCTATATATTTCTGTAGAAGAATTTCATGTATTAGCTTAATTACCTTGCTCTTAAAGGAACTATACCTGATATTATTTTAATCCTTATAAGAAAAATGCTTTTCTACATGGTATAGTATGTGGTA
>JBAMHX010000021.1:4139393-4161093 GCA_037177515.1 Pseudomugil tenellus
TATTATCCTGAGGTACGGTTTCCCCAAAATAAAGAAATTAAAACCAAAACTATACATAACTTTTGGGGGTACCACATTTACAGCCTGGTACAAATAATTTTTCATGATAACTCTGAAGGGGTGATATTTGTTATACCATGTACTTATTATTTAATGATTTAACTTGGCATAATTGGGAGTGTGTCCTTTTTATTGACAGATATCCAATGGGAAGGGGGCACTGACGTTTTCGGGCAAGGTTATTTGTACAGCACAATTCAACAACATGGTGATTCAAAGAAACATTAAAAAAATAAGCCAGCTGTAGCCTGCCTACCTCCGTTACCTAGTTAGCTCCTGTAAGATCTGAGCTAGCTTGGTTGGCCCTTAGCTACAGGCCCCCCCCCCCCCCCTCTCTATTTTCGTGTAGAGACGGCACGCATGATGCTGCCAAGATGGAGGTGGTTAAACCCACCCACTGAGCTTCAGTTCAACTCTTCAGAAAGCTACGGGCAGATGTGCGGAAAGTAGAACTTCTGTCATATTTCTGGATCTAAATGTAGATGTAGAACAAGCTTGCTTACCTGGGAGGTGAACTGTGCTGGTCTAGTAACTGGTTGAAACACCTGCCTGCACAAGATTTTTACTTTCCGAACCAGGAATTACCACTTCTGGCTATGGCTGACGTCACGGAGACTCAGTCCATCTCTTTTATAAACGGTCTATGATCCTAACTCCTATTTTTTCTGATTTTAGATTAAATTAAGTTCACCCATTTAACAGATCGATCATTCCTTCGAATATTTGGCCAATATTTTTAGTCCGATCTGACCTGCCAAAGTGTATTTTTCATGGTTTGATGCCAGTTTCAGATTAATCTAGATGTACAAGTTTGTATTTGAATGCATTTTATTTCCTTCTCTGACTCTGGCACGCCAACAGTTTACAGTTTGGCATAAAGACACAAGAGCTCTGGGCTGCCAACTCTCACACTTTGTGTGAGAGTTATGTAATTCAGTGTTTTCCACACTTTTATGAGTCACACTGTTTAAAAAAGAAAACAAAAAAATATCACTACTGGTGGCATCATAGTTGAAAAAAGGAAACTTGTATTGCAGACACAAAGTAGCCAGTTTGGGTTGATGGCAAGAAAAATCAACTGTGTATGATCATTGTCTCATTTATGGTATTATCAGTTTTATTAATATGGTAATGATTTTTTATTACCATATTTGAGACATATTTAGAAGATGATTAAAAGGAAAAAACCATTTTAAAAACAGAGTAAATGTTCTGTTAATGTGAAAAATGTATCTAATTACTTAAAACTGAATGGATGGAAACACTTTTCACTCATGTCTGACCTGATATTTATGAATGATTCACCTGCTTCTTCCCAGTTACAATAAAATATCCCAGATATTACCAAAGAAAGTAATACATTCCTAAACAGAACTTTTCTAGGTTTTCCTGTCCTTTCACCAGTTGTATTTTTCCTTTTAGGATAATTACAGCTTTTTGCTCCATTTTCATGATGACACCGAGTGAAATTTATCTTTACATGGTAACAGAGTTTTAGGTGGTCTGAAAACAGGCACCAGTATGAAATTTTTTTGAAACACAAAGAGAATCCTGTTCCCATAAACATGAACTGGAATCTTTTGGCAACTGCATAAATAACATGGTTTTGCATATACACACTCCCGCCTTGTTTAAACCTGCAAGCAGCATAACGACAACAACAATGTTGGATCTAGTCTTCTAAATATAAAATACAGTTTAAGTTTACTTATAAATAAATTTGATTCAGCTACTTAGTGGTTATACAAACTCATCTGATAATTTTATATTGTGACTCAGCAAAAGGAATTGAACATTAGCATGAAAAATGTCCCTATTTTTGCTTAGCCAAAGTAAATTGGTTTTTAAAGACAGAAGTATTCTTTAAGCATTGAAAATGAAAAGCCAAAGGATTTCCAGGCCATAAAAGTTTGTTGTTCCCTATGACCCAGAGTGTTTAAGGGAACATGATTGATCTCCAAGTTGTCCATCTTTTTAAAGTGGTTGAATAGGATTGCTGGCAAAAAGTCAGTGAAGAAAAAATCAGTTTGAGTTGTGCAGGTGTGCCCTGACATGCATGCGGTTAGTTTTAGACTGTGTGTTCGTCTCTCCTGTGTGGGTGTTGATACGTCGGCCTCCTATCGCCGACAAACACTTCACAGAACTCCCATCAAAGAGAAAACGGGAGAACAGAAGAGCAGAGAGGGAGAAGTGAGCGGGGAAGGCATCAAAGGCCGATTCTCCCCACTGTTTCCACATGCTGCAACATCCCAGTGGTAACAGCTGACAAGCCCCTCTATAAACAGCCCGCTCAGATCTTGCCAGCAGGATGCACCCATTCAAAAGCATTTTGCTGCCTGGGCTTTGTTTGTTGAAGTACTGCGTGGACAGCAGGGCAGCGTGAGGAAAGAGGTGGGTAGAGTCAAAAGAACACAGGCATTAGGAAGGAAAAGACAAAAAATAAGAAGGGATTGAGCAGAGTTTTTGTCTAACACACAGTCATACTAACTGATACTTTCATTATAACAAACTTGAATGAAAATAATTGTTTTGATTCTCTTTGCCCGCTTTCAGTTTACATTTTCATTAAGCAACATATAAACAATATATATATATATATATATATATATATATATATATATATATATTACACTATATATACTACACTTATTTTGGAATCAAATAATACTTTTCTGTAGACAAGCCGGGATTAACAGTGTTTAATATACCAAGAATCCCCAACTGTAGAACTCTTGGGTTACTGGTGTTTATATGCTTCCCTGCTCCAACACACCTGACTAATAAACAGTTAATCAAGAGGTTTTACTTGTATACAAGTATTGTTCAGCCCATTCTGACATACTGTTCTACATGTTTTATAATATTCTGACGCTCAAAAATCTGACCATACTGACCAAAACATTGGCCTTCAAACCCCAAACCTCGCTCAGTTAAACTCTAAAGCTATCACACACATCGAAAACACAAATCTTACAGGATAACACTCATCCACTTCATCAGTATTTCACATTACTACCATCTGAACGCAGATACAGAACACTTAAATTCAATAGAGTACGCCTCAAAAACAGTTTCATCCCATCAGCCAGAACTGGATTAAACCAGACATGAATATACAATATCATGACTTTCTGCTTTGTCACTGCTGTCGTCACATGTTTGTAAACTGTCTTTGAGTTCTGAAGCGTAATATAACCGTGTACAGTTCTGTGAAAACAAACTGCCCATACATAACAATGTGCCCATGTGACGAATGGCAAAGTATGGGTGGTTAGATTGCGTTTTTTTCTTTGTGGTGTGTTTCTGTCTCTTCTTTATGTTTTGTTTGTGTTCTCTTTCCTTTTCTCTTGTTTTCTTATCCTTTTTTTTTTCTGTCCCCTCCGGTCATGTCCAGCAATACATGGAAAACTCTGTCGAACAAAGATGCAACTAAAAAAAAAAATTCTGATTATCAAGAGACACTTTATATACACGTATATACATATAGTTCCTCTTGACAGAATAGTTTGCTCAGCATGGCACAGTGGACAAATCAGCATCCTGCCCGCCTATGCTGGACAAGACAAGTAAAAAAAAAAAAAAAAAAAAAAAGATGTTTGGACGAAAACTATCTATTTATTTGATTAATCATCTTCTGTTTCCAGCGTAAACAACCTTTACAGTCAGATATAAATGTTTAAGTTTTTAAAATGCAAATTGTTACTTGGATGCCTTATCAGCTCATTTAAATAACACTGAAATAAATCATTATAGGTGGAAACACTTGGGACATTGACATTTATATGTTGTGGTATTTTAAAGTTTTGTTTAAATTATTTGAGATGAAGAAGTTAATATTATTTGTTTTTCACTTAAATGTGCTAAGTTTGTGCTAAAGTATCAATATAGAATTCAGTTCTTGTATATTTTTTACTCACACACTAAAAAACGTATTGCATAAGTGGCAACGTAAATAGTAATGACATTTTCTCTGTCATCTAGTCATGAATCATATCTGTCATCGCACCTTTTTGTCACCCTGTTTGATGCTGAAAGACCTGGAAGAGTTTCAGGTAAATATTTGCCGTCAGCTTCTATCATGAACCCTGGCAAAACAAAAAGACTTTTATTCCAGATGTCTCCTCCATTAGTGTACACAGCATGAAAGCATGTGCTTGGTTTCACCTCGCTGAGTGAAAGGTGTAACTTAACATACGCATCTTCCTCTTGTCAGCATCAAAGGCAAAAATAGGCTTTCCAGTTTTGAGCAATACCTCCACTTGATGTGTCAGCAGGTTCAGCCTTATTTTCCTGTCTGAACCTCCGCCTCTCCCACTCTTTTGTCTGGGCTTGCTCTGCAGCTTTCTTGCCGCGGGATTAATGGTTGAGCAGAAGTCAGAAACGCTCAGTAAGAAGCTAAAAACCAAACAAATGGGTGCGTTTACATTTGCAGCTTTTACTGCAATTTGCTTTTTACCTCAACCAATCCAAAGCAGGGCATTTTACATTTCCTGCTCCACTGAGTTTTCTGAATGCAAACCTTTGTCACACTTCAAAGATCAAAATGGCGGACATGACACAATGACTTGCATTCCTCTCAGGTGATGACGGTGATAATCCACACAGGCAGTCTGGATTCAGTCAAGCATAAATGACAAGGTTGGGTGACATACTGACACACATTGGCACACATTACCTGCTGCCCTCCCACTTGCCTCAGGGCCTGTTTTGGAAGACATGTTGGTCATAGATAGACTGCAAGGTCTATCTCACAGCTGCTGCACACACTCAGAAATGTGCACAAATCTTCTGCTCTAATCCTCACTGTCAGACTTTGTGACAGACTGACGAGCAAAGAGAAGGAGGAGGAAGGAGCGTTCAGTGTTAAGTGGCAGGGTGATGGCAAAATACCAGTGAAGCAGTGCTTGCACATGCAGCAGAAAACAATAATCAAACCATCAAACCAGCAAACCTGACAGCACAATACACACACACACACACACACATACACACACACACACACACAGCAGTAAACTTGGATTCTTGCTTTCCTCTGTTATACCATCCCCAAAATAAAAGTTATAAAAATTTTTTTAAGTCTTGTACTTGGACTTGCCTAAAATGATACAACTTTCTCGCAGTTAAGGCTGAACTTGTCTCAAGTCTGAGTCAAATTGCAATTTACTTTTAGTTGTAATTAGTAATTGGACTCGCCTGCAGTCTGGTCTGCTTACAACAGAGGTTCCCAAATCCAGTCTATGATAGAAACATTCTGCAACGTTTAGATGCATCTCTTCACCAACACGCAGGAACTGGCTTTATGTACAGGTTCACTACTTCTTGATTTAAGACAACTCTTTTGTTTCCTGTCTTTCATTACTCGACGAACTGATTAATCCAGGTGTGTCTGGTCTCAGTAACCACAACGGCAATGGCCAGACACACCTGGATTAATCAATTTGTTCGGTAATGAAAGACAGGAAACAAACCAGTTGTCCTAAGTTAGAAAGTAGTGGAGTTGTGCATGAAGAAAATCAAATTGCTTAATTCCCTCTTCTGCGTGTCATCCAGCTCAGCCTGGTAATGAGCCATTTGATTCAGCTATGTTGGACAAGATTTGCATCTAGAAGTTTCTCGCTGGTCTAAAGAACCAAATTCTGGCACCTCTGGCTTAGAAAAATGTATAATAATAACCTACAAGTTAAAAAACCTTTTAATTGCAGAATTTACCAACAGCTCTGTTCTTTATTTTAATCTGACAAAAAATGGATTGCTGTATTTGATAAAAACTACATGAACATGGAAATATATCCAGATTAGTAAATATACTCCAAACCCAACTTATCCAGGAGGTTTTAGTATGTCAAAGCGCCATCTGGACCCAAACTGAAGTTTACAGAACTATATTCCTGAATGCAGAGAATTGGCTCAACGTTGCATCTTAGTGCAGGCAACACCAACCATCTTATGTTTTAGATGTTTCCCTGCTGCAATACATCTGATTCAATCCACAGCTTGCTTTCACATTCAGCACAAGCCTCTAATGCTACCAAAATCTGCCAAAATTTTTTTTTGTCCCTGTAATGACCATTTTTCCTGTCAAGGATGAGGAGACTCGTTTCCTTAGATTGAGAAGAATATACATTTAATAATGAAGAATAAAAGAAGTTGAACATACATTAATCATTAAAACATGGAGACAATACATGAAAGACAGACAGACAGGGTACAAGGTTATAACATGGGGAGAATCACTTCAGAAATCTGTTGTCACACAGAAGTACGAAGCTATTCTGCCCCGTCACTTAGAGACACCTTTGTTTAAAAACGTTGGTTACGTGCGTCAGTCTGGAACCTCAATTTTGTTAACACAGATAAAGAAGGTCCCGTGTAACATTTACCTGATGGAAGGACGATGGCCTTGCAGATGGTTTACTAAGGTCAGAATGACATCAGTTTAGGAGCCTTATGGTCAGACCATTCAGCTAGACATTAAGAGTGAGGTAATTAAGCTAATATATGACATTTCCACAACATCCTATTCTACCTGTATCTGATCTTTTCATAAACAGTCTCAACAAATCCAATTTTTGTCGAATGCGACCCAAGTCCTCTTGGATATATGGTCCTAATTACGATATCTGATCTTTTTCAATGCAACTTCAGTCTGAACAGCTAGGTCGCTTTAATCACACGTCATTGATAGAGTTTCAGAGAGGCGTCCACCAATAAATGTAAAGGTTGTGCTTGTCATTCTAAAATTATTTTATAAACTCCTTTTCCCCCCTTTTTTTCTTTTATAAACTCCTTATCTGTTAAGGTGCTCGCATACCTCTCCCACCACTCCTGGCTTTGACTTCGTACCCACATGTTTCACTGTACAGACATTGCTGCCTCTGCTCTCCTCTTCTGTAATCTCCTTAAAAAGCCATTGAACATGTGCCATCTACTGGTGGACAATAACGTTAAAATAGCAAGATATGCTCTGCTCTCACCGTGCATGTTTACTTCCATAAACACAAAGATGTCACCAAGGTCAACATGTCTTCTGCACATGCGGCACACTTCTGGTGAGTAAAACCGTCATACAGGATATCACATACATGTTGTATTTAACTGGAAATATGAACGACAATAAAAAAAATCGAATAAAAAAAAAATCCGAATTTAGCATTAATGACACATTAAGAACTAGAAAAGACTTGAAAAAATCATTTTGGCTACCGGTGTTGCTAACTTCCTGTAACCTGTAAAAGCATAATCCCATTGGCAAAGTCCTCGTCCTATCAGAAGGTCTCATGCTGTCACATGCTGTTGTCACGTCTAGTTGTACGGCTTTGTGTCATCGTGTGTACGATTGTAATGGGATGATACATGTCACTCCTCACTTTTTCTGTGTGTAGCAAATGACTAGAAAGACATTTGGGCTTATTTTAAGGTGACAAATCTGTCAGAGCCAGTAACGCATTATCTTTGTCAGAGTGAAAAACAGCAGACAGAAACAGCTTGTAGGTGGCGTCAGCCACAATAACATGAGTGGCTATCTCGCAATCCTTCAAAACATTTATGGATGCAGACGGTGGTCCGGATCACCTCCAAAATTGGATAATTTCCTTATCTTCTCATTCTGGATATATCCTGAAAGTTTCATGAGAATCCGTCCATAAGTTTTTGAGTTATGTGTACACAGACAAACAGACAAATGCGGTTGCCTCACAGCAAGCAGGTTGCCGGTTCGATCCCCGGCTCGGAGGGTGGCCTTTCTGTGTGGAGTTTGCATGTTCTCTGCGTGTTAGCGTGGGTTCTCTCCGGGTTCTCTCCGGGTTCTACAGCTTCCTCCCACAGTCCAAAGACATGTAGCTTGGAGATAGGCTGATTGGAGACTCTAATTTGCCCATAACAGTGAATGTGTGTGTGCGTGGTTGTTTGTGTGTGTTGACCCTGTGATGGACTGGCAACCTGTCCAGGAAGAAGTGGTAGATAATGGATGCAGCAGGTAAACATGTAAAACCCGCAGGACAGTAGTTCGAGAGATCCACAGTTGCACTCGTGCTCATAAAATCCTATTTTATTTTTACACAGTGGGCTTGAAAAATCTGCGTTGACTGTGTACAAAACATATTCATTTTAAACTTTAGACATGGTTTATAGAGTAAATGTAGATCCTACACTTGCAGATGCAATGACTATTCCTTACATTCCTAAATCAGCAAAAGCTGCAGTTTTCTAATAAACCACAGTCTGACAAACTGTCCCAGTTTTATATCATCATGGTCAAGTCAGCAGTTTACGATAACTGTTCAGTAAATGTGTAATTATTCTATACATATTCAGTGAAACCAGTTTGAAGTTTTAATACAAAGGTAGCAAATAGAGATATTCAATCTTATCATCTGATATTAGTATTGTGATTTCAGAAATGATCAGTATTAGTTTTTACTTTTTTAATAGCCACTTTTAAACATGTAAATTAAGTCTCATCTAACACAAAATGGCATACTATGAGATGTAAAGTTTTCCAGATATACTTTAATTTTTATTAATTTACCACAACTTTGAATAAATCCTTTGGCTGTGACATCATCCAACCACATTGTCACTTGCTGCAAACAGAGGTTTGACGTGGACTGGTCCACATGTTTTGTTTTTTTTTAAGGTGTCTACAAACATCACATTTTCTGCAAATTTTGGTTTTCTTTTCTTCTTCCTCGGTGGAGATCAATTGATATCTGTATCAAAAATCAAGAGTTGGACAAAATTTGTATATCAGATCTCAGTACCAAACATCCCCAGTAGCAACAGACTAATGTTTACACTGCTGTGGCGCTAAGCTTGTTGCTAACATAGATACTAACATTAAGCTTTCATATTACAGTAAGAGTAACTCCTCCAGGTGTGTTTTAAGGAATATGTGCAACGTTGCAGTTTGCTGCTTTTATCTGTCCCATTTTTTTATTAAACTTTTAATACCCAAAGATTGGAATGGGGGTGTAGCAACAGATGTGTTCACTACCATTTTCTTTTTTGTTGTGGACGTGTCTGTGTGAATTTATGGGACATGAAACCAGACAGCAGAGAAAAGTTCAGAGGGGGAGAAAACCCTGAAGAAAACACTATAAATAAAAAAAAAACTTGTTTACAAGTCTCAAATCACGAGTTGAAGTTGAGTCTGAAGTCACTGGGAATGTGACTTTAGTTCAACTTGAGTCCAAGTCCTGAACAGGTGAACATGCACATATCCATCTGATGTGCTTTTATATCTCACATTCATAACCCTGTAGATTAGTGTTTTCATTCTTTATTTCACAGTGACTAAGTCAAATATTTGAATTACTACAACTTACATTGTTAAAATAATGTTCTATATTTTCACTTGCTGTAGTGTCAATAACAAAATGGAAATGAAAAACCCATGACTATTCAAGTAAAGCACCAGTGCTGGGAGTCATAGCACCCTACGTCCTTGTGTAGTCTCCACATGGGCCAAAGTGCCCGAAGCAACATCTTAATTTGTCATGCTGTCAGAAAGATTGCTGCAAAGCTGGTGCTGGTGGGCATGTGAAAGGCAAATGGATGCTTGGAAGGAAGCGTTTGGAACAAATAGTTCTTGCGTTTGATGGATGAGTGGAGAAAAGTTGCTTTGATTTATCCACAGCTCGTAAGTTTGGTGGAATTTAAATTCACAAGGAGAGAAATTTAACAAAAAAATCAGGATACATGGTCAAGAGGAAGCGTTTAAAGGACTCAAAGTGGAAGGGGCATCTGTACCGCTGCTTCAGATTTCCACGAATGTGATTTCTTAATAATTAGATTATTGTCAGGATGGAAACAATTTGAATACTGAAACAGGCAGCGCTCACACACAGCACTGCTGCTGAATCTCGCCTCCCCCTCCCAGTCATCTCTCCTCCTGCCAAATCACTTGCACTAAATCCGTTTTGATACGACATCTCAGCACCCCACAAAGTGAAGATAATCCTTGACATTTTTATCATTCACCCCCTTTTTATTTAGTCTGCGCTCAGCTTGCTGTCTTGTTTAGCTGATAAAATCTCTCCCCTCCCCCCTCCCCATTCCAGCTTTGGTGGATTGCACATCAAAAAGGTGCGTTTTACCCCAGAGGGTGACAAAGTGTCAAAATAATATTCCTGTGTGCTCTTTTGGTGGCAGCGTGATTTAAAAACTTCATTTAATGATTGTAACCATTAACAGGTTGACTGTAATGTCTCGATCCCCTTGTTGTGAGTTATAAAGTGACAAATAGAAAGCTGATTATAATAATTATTATAATTTCCCCCCGAGATTGAATTGGTTTTTTTTTTTACGTAAATGTATTTCATGCGGGTGGTTTGACATTGAATTAGCAGTCTGGAATTAAGTTTATTCAACGAACATTAGGCTTCAAAGATTAAAATAGCTCTTTGTAACTGTCTGACCTTAAAAAGATGCATTTCTGACTTGTTTTGGGGACACAGTGATCCAGTGACAATCCTGGAGCCATTGCAGTGTCCTGAATCTGAGAAGATTTGCTTAACTTTTGCTTCTGGGATGTTGTATCACATCACATTTTGCTTTATGTACCGCATCACATCCCTGTAAATGGACATCAACGCATTTTGAATGTGTACCATGGCTGATTCATTAAAGAAATGCAAGAATACATAATCATAGGAAGAGAAGAAATATTAAGAGGCACGGATAGAGCAACAATATGAGACAAGTCAATGTTAGACTGACTTTTACTGATTGGAAAGGACTTAGAGCAGAGACAGGAGGCAAGATGGAGGTCAAATTAGTTGAAGTTACAAGAGAAACGCAAATCGCAGAACACATATCAAAGACTTCCTTTACAACAGGGGTATTCGATTTGGTCCCACGAGGTCCACAATCCAGCAGGTTTTCCATGTATTCCTGATTTAACACACCTGAATCAAACTGAATTGATCCTACAGCCTATCGGGTTCTGCAAAGAGACTCGTTAATTTGAGTCAGCTGTGTTGGAGCATGGATATATGGAAATCCTGCAGGACGGCAGAGCTCGTAGGACTGAATCGAGTTCCCCTGTTGTATTTTACTTTTGTCTTATAACTTCAATTTTTTAGTTATTGCTTATGAAAGCAGCTCCAAACTTTTGAAGGTTTTGCTTCAAAATGTTGTCAGCTAATTTGACCTCTGTCTTGCATCTTGTCTCTTCTCTGAGTCCTTTCCAGTCAGTAAAAGTCAGTCTACCTTTAATGGGCGACCCTGATTTACAAAGATCCATCTGTGGCTCTAAACATCTATCATCTCATGGTACAATAATGTGAAAATGATCTCTGTGAAACACAACAAAAATTAGAGGGGTGTTATTATTGCAGGCGGTTCAGATTAGGGCTCAGAAATGGCCATTTTGGCACCATTTGACACATCTATTCTCCCAAAAGTCTCCCAATTGGGGGACGTTAGATTTCAAATGTTAATTTAAATGTCGTCTTTATCTCAACTAAACATAAAATATGTCTCACATTTAATAACAAAAAGTTTCCTTTCAATCTACAACAGAATAAATTATGAGGGTTAATTTGTATTTTGTGACAGAAAGAAGCCTCAGATGTTTAGACTGCATCACACTAACTTTTCAACTACAAGTCAACGTGATCAAGCGTGGTGCTCACTGGCGCAGATGAGATGTTATGAAGTGGAAAAGTCAGACTCTTTGATGAAACATTCCTCTCTTTCCTCCATGCTGTGCAGATGATGTTGCTGAGCACATGTCAGTGTGTGAAGAGCTGTAAACTGTTGACCTTTTACACAACAATGATTCTCCTTGGCTCAGAAGAAATATAAGCATCCAGATAGTCTGTGACAAATCTTGCGGTATGTCAAGAGAAGACATGAAGAAGAAGAGAAAAAAAGCTTGAGGGTAAAAATCCAAAAGATATGCAGCCACAAACCCTGCTCAGAGCCTCAGTTATAACATTTTGACATGATGATTAATCTTTGTGTTCATACAAAAAGCCCCTTTATTTTGGAAAACAGCATTGCTTTTGCACGTTGGGGCCACTCTTAAAACAATCAGTGCTTTTCTGTAATAATGCACACATTTTTTACTGCTGGTTCAGTGGAATGAACGATGCTGGCCAGGCCGTGGTTTTGATTTTTACAACAGTGAGCACAAACACTATAAATTTACAGTCACCAGAGAGTTTTTGTAATAGGCACTCAACTTTGCAAAAGCAATAACTCTCTCCATCTTTCTTTCTTCTGAAATGCTCCCACTGTTTGCTGAGGTAGCCCAGGCTGCTGGCAGGACTCAGTACTCAGTCTGACAAGCTGCTTTGAAATACCAATCACTGAGTTTATACAACAGGGAGGCCTCGTAAATATGTCCAGTGGGGAAATATACAATACCATACTTCAGTTTTTTTTATTCAGTAAAGAAGGAGAGTTATGGCCTCAGCGGTCTATACACTGCACAGGTGATATAATATATGCTCAGTCTTGTTCGAGAACCCATTTATCATGGATGACAGCAGAGGAAAGTGCTAGTTGTGTTATCCTCATGACAATCCCCTGTATCCCTCCTGCCAGCACCACCCACATGTATACACAAATGTACATGGATACATGAGACACCACAAACCCATGCTGGCTTGGCTGCGGCCACGCTGTGAGTAATTTACAGCAGCATGTGGCAGGAAGTGAGGAGTAGACTTGCACTTTTACCCACAAAATAACACCTTAAAGTCCAATCCCTTCTTGCCAGATGTATCAGACTTTACAGTTCTGGCCAACAAGTGCTGAATTAAAAAAAAAAAAAAATCTCCCTCTCGCTGGTGAAAGGACTGCTTTTGCTGGTATTTGAAGTGCATTCACATCAGCCTTTCATTTACTCAGAAAGTCTTGCATAGGTGTGCATGTGTACAAATGCACATCAATGACGCAAACTGATTCACCTAAAAGCAACTCTGCCCACTTCGAGTGAACCAAATGCAGGAAATGGACTATAGAAGGGACAGAAACATCTAAAATGCAACAAGATTTATTTATTCGTTGTTTGTCTTGTTTTCCTTCAGTCAGCTGACCAGATGTTGCTGGTGGCTCCAAAGGAATGGAATGAGCTTCCTTTACATATAAGACGAACAACCTCAGTTAATGTTATTAAATCTTTGAAAACACAATTTTGTTCTCTGTGTTTTAACACACTGTGAGTAGTTTTTATTGTTTCTGATTTTATTGTTTTCCTTTTTTGTTTTTTAGTGTTTTTATGTATTATTCCTGTTCTGTATTTTACTTCCGTAGCATTTTAGTCAACCTGGTCGTTCTGGTTTTTAAAGTGGTACATAAATAAATGTGGTATAGTATGGAGTGAGGTATTTTCTCCTACAGTAATTCTAGTTGGAGCACTAACCTTCAGGAGGGGAAAGGAATATGTTGTTCAACAGGTTGACTTCATTTGACTAAGTGCAATAACCAACTGTATGTTGCAACCCCCCCAATCACGTCGTCTGAACTTTAAACATTTTAAACACTTTAAACTTTTGACCTTATGGGTTTATAGATGACCCCACAGAAGTATCTTAGTAGTTCAGTGAAAATATTATGTCTGCATAATGACGTTTGTGAAGCTTTTGTTGACAGAATTGTTTTGGAAATAACAGATAGAATCTGTTGTTTAAGCTCACATTCATGACTTCATTCTATGTGATGTAAATTACCTAATAATCTCAGCTAGTCCTTCTTTATGATGCAAAAACAAAACATTTTTCCTTTTTGATTTGTAATTAAATGCTACATCCTGAGTTTCCCCAGTATTTATTTATTTCAAGCAGTTTCACAGTGAAACATCAACTTGTATACTGAGACGTGAATTTACCTTGTAAGGCTGATCTCCTGTTAACTTCACCCAACTTTCACTGGGTTGCTTTAATATTAGCAGCTGTTGCAGACGTTTGGAGCTGCAAGAATCTGGGCAGGTCAGCGTCCAACATATTGTATGACTGGTGACAAATTAGAAATAGATGTGAATGATGATATAAACCAGGAAGCTGAATGTTATCATTTCCACTTTGAAGTTGATGCAAAGATTCAACAAGGTTATGTTATGTTTGTGTGTGTGTGTTTGTGTGTGCTTGTGCATGTTTTATGTGTATGTTTGTCTGATGATGATGATGTTGATAAAATAATTTAGAGAAAAGGGAAGAGAGAGATGAGAAATGAAAACAATGAATGAAATATGAATCAAGAGGAAAAAGGCTTCTGTGGACTGATCTTTTTACAAATGAAATTGTAATAAATGTGGACCAAACCTCGTTGAAACGGGCTGAGCTATGATTTACAGAGTCAGATACTTCAGGAGTGATTTGTTCTTGTTAACAGGTTCATGCAGAGGGTGACATTCAACTTGACTCTTGCTTTCCGGTTCAAGGTCGAGGTCATGTTCATTAGTATAGCACATTTCTAGTGGCTCATTCTGCACAAAGTGCTTTATAAGCTCCAGCATGTCTAAAATAAAGCATCCACAATAGTAGTTTCATGAAACTAAAGCAACACAATATGAAAAATTAAAACAATCTTTTTAAAACATTTAGAAGGACTGATTTATTTTGGCAACAGGTTGGGATGTGAACCATGTAAACTTAATGTGATTTTTTAAATGTGTGGATGACTTGTCTGCTAAGATGCAGAGTTGTGGGGCTAAAAGGATGAAGCAGCTTAATATATGACGGGTGATCTGTGACTTGTGTCCAAAATGGTTTAACAGGTGTGCGGACCCAGAAAGCATGCAGTAAGTATGTTAATCTGATCAGATTAAACATATTTTACATAATTTCTGTAATGTAATCTGTGGTTAATCTTGAACTGAATGAGTTGTAATTTTGGAGTTTTACATTAAGTGTAATAAATTTCACATATTTGAAAATTTAGTATCAATGGTACATGTAGATATCCTGTAACCACTTAGATACTGGGAAAAAGTGTAATTTTCTGTGATGTTAAGTAATAGTGTGTTTTTACAGAGTTGGAAATCTTCATGACATCTTCTATGATGATTGTCTAGACTGGTACATATACTGTTGGAAGAATAACAGACTAAAGTTTCAAACACTGGAGATACTATCACTGATGTTTCATTTCTGGATTAATTGTTGCAAATGAACATTTCTGGACTCTGGGATAATATGGTGTAGATGGGTGTTACCTTTTGATCTTTGAATTGAATTGAACTGTATAAACTTTATTGATCCCTTTGGGAGATCAATAATTTCAAATAATTTGATTTCCTGTTATTGGTGAAATCAGGATTATTGGAGCAAAAGTGAAGACTTTAATATGGAGTGTTTCCTACCAGGCTGTCGGAGCAGATGCTACATAGATTTTTTGTAAAAAAGTGTTGTGCTAATTTGTGATGAATGGGAGACCTGTAAATACATAGTGCATGTTCTGTTTCTAACCAATCTCACTCCAGATGTGAAGGGGAAAAGCCAATATTTGAAGTACTTTAACTGACTCAATAGGTACTGCCGTTTTGAAATTTGGGGTTTTAAAAAGTTGATAGTTTAATGCAGGGTATGTTTAATCCATCCATCCATTATCTGTGTCACTTATTCCATTGAAGGGTCCTGAATAGCTGGAGCCTATCCCAGTAATCATCGGGGAAGAGATGGGGGACATCAGAGACAAACAACCAGTCCCACACACATTCCTACAGACGTTTACAAAATACCAATCAACCTAATGTGCATGTCTTTGGACAGTGGGACGAAGCCAGAGTATTGAGAGAGAACCCACACTAACACAAGGAGAATATGCAAAACAGAAAGGCCACTTGAACCAGTGACCTCCTCGCCGTGAGGCTGCAGTGCTAACCACTACGCCACCGTGTAGTTCAGGTGTCTCTTATTCCAATAAAACTCAGATATTTCTGGATTTAGAGAATTAAACCAGGATGGATTTGGGAGTGATGGGATTATGACAGATAATTGAGTAATTTTAGGGGGGAACTGATTTATTTATTTTAGCATTAAATTAATTATGAAAATAAAAATGATAAATTTGTCCCCCATTTGAGGTAATTTAATTGCTAGAAAATGATGAGAATGATCTAAGGACTGTTCAGCATTCATGTAATGAGTGAGGTTCCTGATGGAGGAACAACACATCATCTGCATAGAGGATTATTTTGTGTTTTGTGGCAAATTATGTGATTCCATTTGATTTTCTACTTTTGATGTAAAAGTTAGGACACACTTCCCCATTAAATCCTATGGAGAAATGTGTCCAAAGATTTGACTGGTAGTGTATGCTTGTGTTCAGGAAATTTCATATATTAGCTTAATTACCTTGTTCTTAATTAATGTCTGGCTGAAAGGTCCGACCACAAGGCTCCTAAACTGATGTTATTCTGACCTTAGTAAACCATCTGCAAGGCCGGCGTCCTTCCATCAGGAAAATGTTTAGACGAGACCTTGTTTTTATCTGTTTTATCATCATACCATGGCTCCAGACTGACGCACACAACCAAAGTCTTTAAACGAAAGTTTCTCTAAGTGACTGGTCAGAATTTCTTTGGACTTCTGTGATTCTCTCCGGGTTATAACCTTGTCAGTTGTCTGTCTTTGTATTGTCTTTCTCCATTTTGTAACGTTTAATGTATGTTCAACTTATTTTATTCTTCATTATTAAATTTATATTCTTCCCAATCTAAGAAACCAGTCTCCCCGTCCTTGACAGGAAAAATGGCCATTACACTTCGACTAAAAAGTAATGGAGAGAGCAGACATCTTGTTTACTGTCATTGTGAAGCATTAACTGTTAGAAACGTAACCTGTTAGTGGTGGTGGTGGCTGGTATAGGGTAGAGTCCCATTATCCTAATTGATTCCCTAAATACAGAATTTGTATGAGGTTGCAAAGACGAATTAATTAACTTTGTCAAATCTCATTTGTGTATCTATTAAAAGAGTTTGTTTTCCTGTTGTTTAGAAGCAGCGTTAGGTGTGTGTTATGTGATGACTGCCTTCATTTGATACAACCAGTTTGATCCTAATGATTTTTTACTTCTGGTTGTATGCACATTACTCTTAATCTTAATGTCTATATTTGATAAAGAAGTCTAAACTGGAAACCAAATTTGAAAAGCAGAGTAAACAATGCTATTTACTGTGGCATTTTTAGAAGTTTGGAAGTAAAAAAAATGCTTATATATCAGTAAGGAATAGTTCTGATAAACAGCTGTTTGAGCCAGTCGGGAAGTACGAAAATATTTGCACATACAGACACTATCACAGCTAAATATAAAGCCTCTGCGTCACTGTGGACAAGGTTTCTTCTGACGTATGAAATATAAAGTGAAGACGTTACATCAGAGATCATATTCTAGTACAAGTTAAAACATTTACAGTAAGTTACCAGAAGAGATAACCACTGAATGTTTAATGTGTGTATCAACAAGAGTAAAATAGAAATAAATACAATGATCATGCTTTTCTTGTGGTTCCTACCTCTGCAGGTAAAGATGTGCTGAGCTGAGTGAACCAGCTCAAACAGCTGTCCTGGAAGCAGGAGTAGGTCAACCCAGAGTTTCCTTTTAGACTCTGCATTAGTTTAACCTCCTTTCTGGAATAAGCCGACAGTTCTTAGTTCCTTAGTTCCCACACTTTGGGGATCATATATGATCATTCTCCTGTTTTCTTTGGTAAAATTATGAACATTTACAAAGAATTCTCTTTTTTAATTGTTGCTGGCATTTCAGCCACCAGTTTATTAAATATATGTTTTAATTGTTGCGACTATTTGTCATTACAAAACATTGTTTAATGGAAAGTTCTCTGCAGAGAAAATGTAAAATGTGCTTTTGAATTTTGCTCTCATTTAGGCAACTGGCTCTATTGTTGCGTGTTACAAGAGAATATTACTCAGAAACACCTTGGTTGACTGAAAATAGGAAGAAATTGTGAAACAGCTAAACGAACAACGAGCGTCAAGAGAAATAAAGTGCTGAGTCGCCTAAAAATTGCATCATGCATTGACCTGTGAAGAAATAATTAAAATTAATTTTATCCTCAACTTTGAACTTTGACTTTTAGATTATCCAAAGAAGCCCATTTAACTTCAATCAACATACCGGATTTCAATTAGATTAATCCAAAAGTTTGTCACCAAGTTCTGCACAATGAATCATTAATTTGAGTTAAGTGTGTTGGAGCGAAAAAATAAATAAAATACAATAAAACATAGATCTGCGTAGAAGTTCCCTGATCCAACACACCTAACTCAGATGGAGGGGTAATTAGGAGATTTGTGGAGAGTCTGGTGTGTTTTCTGTTAGGAAAGTTTTAAAACCTGCAGGTTAGGCCCTCAAGGACCAGCGGCTTGATCCGAAGGTTATTGCAAGCAGAAAGAACTATTTATGATTAAAGCAACTTTTAGCTCACTGAAACTCTAAACTCACTGCTTATGCTTGATCTTTCCTTAGGTTTTTCCTTCTAGATAAAATAAAAAGCACCTCAGAACTCTGATGTCTTTGCCAGATGTGTCCCTGACCAGAAGTTATCATTGCTTCTGCCAAGAAGCTGAGTGATGCTGAGAAGGAAAATAACTGAGTCAACATCCTGTATGGATATGAGTAACAGACAGCAAGTGAGAGAGAAATACCAGGAGGTAAAGAGGAGATATAAGACAAGTTATACCTTATAGATATTAAGCATAATCTGTATTTATGATTCTGTGAAAAATCGTGACTTTATCTTACCCTCTGAAGTTCGGCATGCGTTTGGAGCTGGGAAGGAAACTGTCCTACTTCAGCAGAAATCTGAGGTCAGCGCTGAAAATATTTCACAGCGTGTCAGACCACTCGGCACACGGTGAATAATGCTCAACATGACAGCGTAATGCTTGTTCAGGTGAAAAACGGTTCCCTCCACAACTTTCTGGGGCAATGGTAATAATATTCCATCCACTGGTGAGGCTGTGTGAAAAATGGCACTACTTCACATTCATGTATTCACTCTGGAAAGATAAATTAGGCCCCAGACATTTCAATCCAACTTCCTAAATAGAGCACTTTGTCATCACTAACTAAAGGGGGGTTGAGGTGGGGGATTTGCTGGGTTATCAGCAGAATAATTCATGATTCTTTACATTCTGTGTACTGAGAACACAGCAACACATTTGATCTTCTGTATTAGTCATCAGTTATTCTGTAAATAATCCCCATTAACAGCAGGAAGACAAAGTATTGCTTTAATTTAGAATAATTCCTCATCCTCTGCAGCGTTCCAGCTGAGCAGTAACATGAACTGGATCCTTTATCTTGATCTTTGCAGTCAGACATCAGGCAGTAAAAAGTGGAGCAATGCAGCCGGGCGAAGATCATTTGTGTGAAGGGACGTTGCTGATAGGCGTTGATTTACTCGCACAATAATGGCCTTTTAATTGAGCTTTTCCGTCCTTTGTAACATCAAAGCCTGACAAGTGGTTTGACAGCAGCGCTTTCTTTCCCCTCTGTGTGACTGACAGGCACAATATGCTCCCCTTCGTCCCTTTCAGCTTCCCTCAACTGGCACAAATCTTGAAACTGGACACCTGTGCCTGAGGGACAAACTGTGTCCAACAGAATTTGAAATTAAAGTGGTTATCCTGTTAGAAAATGCAGAGTAACTGTGGGGTAGCTGGATTTTGTTTGGCCCCTCATCCTTTATACTGTGCAGCATGCACGCTGCCGCTTTGATTTATTTGCAAAGACAGAAATACAAATAAAGAAAACAATCTAATTTACCAGTTTCCAGTGTTCCCACAGTCTGCTAAACCAAAAAGTCAAGTGTTATGACAGGCTGTGTCTGCTTTGCTGGCATGTCTTGAGGGAGTGCAAAGGGGCGTGTGGTGTTTGATGAGTGATGACAGATGTGGGATGAATGCTGAAATGCATCTCTTGTTCCGTAATGATGTGTTTTGGGTTGAGATTGTCACTGCTGACCGGTGATTATGCGGCTGTATTTACGCAGGAACACAGCTTACGTTTGGCATCACTCACATTTGGATGTTTTAAAGGGCGCATAGATTCATTCCTGACAATTATAAAGGAGTGCAGCGCTGAAGGTGGAGTAAATAAAGCCATCAAAGCTGGGAACATGCATGTGACAAGGAGTCACTGCCACTTCCCCCCCAAACACAATGCTGCTGTTTAAACAACACAAAGTATTTTTCTGTTACAGTATATCATCAGACAGGGCCGATCAATGGGTGACATGGATTCCGGTTCAGTGCTCTGTTACAGCTAACTGCTTTTTCTTTGATTTTATAGACAGATTCAGGATTAATGGGGAACCAGTTTGACAGCAATTGACTTCTCTCTCTCCCGACTTTCTCATTATTAGCACATGGAATTTGTTCTCAAACATCACAGACAGTAGAATTACATGCAGTACAATGAGATCTGTATCATGAAACAAGTTGCAGTCAGATGGAGTTGTCTCAGATGATAATTTTACTTCATTTGAGCATGAATGTATTTCTCCCGGTTATTATTTCAATATTAAAGGTCCCATATTATGCCAAATGGACTTTTAACCTTCTGTTAGTGTACATGGTACCTTAAAGTGATCCCGGAAGTAGTTTTATTTTTCCTTCATGCATTTTTTTAAACTTTATTGCTTTTAAAAAAAGGTTATAGCTTAGGCAGAGCAAACGCATGACTCCACCGCTCCGACGTGGCATGTTGGAGACTCTGCCTGCTTTTACCTGAAAACTTTAGCAGTCCACCTAAACTATGTGCTCTGTCTGAGGCGAGGTCACAGGTTGGGCAGGGCGGATGAGGGACAGGAGCTGGAAGCAAGCCATAGTAAGCCGTTCCCAGTTCTGGGTAGAGACCTAACAGCAAGAAATAAGTGGTATGACAAAACTATAGTAGGGTGCATGTTGCAAAATCCATAATATTATCAGAAATGTCATAAGGTAGAATGTGGAATGGTAAATGTAGCAAAATAAAGGACTTTTAACTTTGTGTGTCAAGAAAACTTCCTCCAAATGACTCCAAAGCAAATAAAACTTTTAAAATCCTGCAAGAATATAATTTAACTTCCTGTGAAAGACAAAGGCTTTAATATTTAACAGTATCATGAAACGTAACTGCAAAAAGGATCAATATCCATTTCCCAACATGCTAAATGATCATTTCCACAAAGTCTATGTCAGAATCTCATAGTTGTTGCTCACTTTGCACATTTTTTAAACCTGATCGTCCTCCACAACCTTGACATGGTTTCTGTCATTCTTAGCCCAGCATAGATATTTCTGCCATGATTTTTGTGAGTGGGACAAAGGCTCACAGTAAATCTGACATAACCCCCTGACAAATGTGATAAGGCTGACCTCCATCTTACATCTGTTACAGATGGAAAGGAAATCAATGGTAAATGATTCATTTGCAAAGGCTACTGGGAGCAATGAGAAGGTTTGTTTAGTGCCCCCAGGGTTGGGCTGTTGCAACCAATTTCCCTGCAGCCGTCGAGAAAAGGTCCTCTAGATCGCTAATGTGACCTGAAAAGTGAAAGTAAACCAGCTCAAGAGTGGTTGTCAAATCTTTTTATGAATAGTCATCTCTGTAAGCAAAAGTATTGTGTTTCTGTAAAAACCGAGTTTGGTCTTTTATGTAGAGTTTTGTGTGTGTATGTATATATATA
>JBAMHX010000021.1:4179108-4190928 GCA_037177515.1 Pseudomugil tenellus
AAAAGAGTTACTTTGGTGGGTGAGGTGGGGGGGTGGGTGGGCGGGTGGGAACAAAAAGGGGCCTCTTCTCTCATGAGGGGCGGGGTGTTGTTGGGGTTTTTTGGGGGGGTTTTTTTTTTTTTTTTTTTTTTTTTTTTTTTTTTGCTGAACTCAGCTCAGGTGTCACCAGCAACAGCAGGAGTGTAGAGCTGGACTGGGATGCCACCTATTGGTGACCAATAATACCGTTTTGTTTTTTTCTTCATCTTGTTTTGCAAACATCAGTTTGCAGTTACATTTGAAAACATCGGACACATTTTATGTAAATAATTTTCTGGATAAAAATTAGTGAGAAGAAAAAAGACCATCAGGAACTGTTTGCATTGTTCTTTTTGCTGAAGGGGAGGTGCAACGTGGAGGATCATTTCAACATCATCCAAATAGTAGTTTAATTTATCCTCACCTATAAAGCTGAAAAATCTGTGTAGTATTAAGATAGTTTTGAAATATCAGGCTTTAAAATGCAACTTAGTGTAATAAAATTAAAAAAAATATAAAATATAAAAAGTGGATATTTGTGAACAGAAAACAGTTTTCATTGCTCAGGCTGTAATCCTGCTGCATATTCATACACTGAGCCATGACTGGAATGTGTGAATACATAGATGTAGATCAAATATTGAGTTTTAAATTAGACTACAGACTGTGGAAAAGTTGTTGCAGGCTATTATTTTACTTCTTTTGCATGTCAGCAGCACAAGCCTCAGCTGGGGATTATTAATCTTTGTGACATAGATGGACAGTGATTAAATGTACAAGTGCTGGTGGTGTTGCAGCTTTTGGGGTGTGATATCCAAGCCATGTTATTTTCTTATTTAATTTGTTTTCCTTATCTTGTAGTCACATAGAAAGTCTGAGAACTGGACAAAAATCGATGTTATCTCCAGATTTCACATCTTCAGATAACTTGTATTTACAAGTCACAGGATTGTATCATGTGTTACTCAGTCACAAGGAGACAAATGTTTACACACAATCTGTCCTGAAACAGTACCTATACTTTTGTTAAAGTCCATCCATTCATTTTTTTTAAAGGGTTGCGGATAGCTGGAGCCTTTCCCAGCAGGGTCCATCCTGGACAGTACGCCAGTCCATCACTAAAGTATTCAATAATATTCAAAGGACTGTTCCACCAGATGTTTTCAGGCCAAGTCACCCTCACACCACAAGACCATCTGAAGAGGTTCTGCCTGAACATATTAAAGGAAGCTGGAGTGAAAATGAACACGGACACAATGCATTCCTCAGCAGTGTTTTTAGAGCCAACATCAACAGTTTGGTTAAGTAAAGCCGAGGTCAAGGATTACCTTACTGCTCTAAATCTGATCTGTCTGCACTGTTGTCTGCTTCACTTTCATCTAAGTCGTTTGTTGCAGAATCTTGTCAGAAATATCCCTTTTGCTCTGGTTGGGTTACATATTATGTCTTGTTATGCTACATATACTGATGGATGCATCAGTTCCCAAATTTTCCCAAATATTTCTGTGCAACCGATGAGCTTCTTATAAGAAGGAAAAGGTGTTGTTTGCATTTGAGGCCAAAATAAATTGAATACAAGAATAAGATTAAAAAAATTGTTGGGACTCTTTGCTTAAAGAGATACTACAAAACTTCTGCAATTTTGTCAGTAATGTGCCTCCTGTCGACTCGGGATCCATCTTACATCCTACCTGTACTGGGAGCTCTCCTCAACAGGTAAGACTTGTCTTATTCTTTATCTTACTCTTTCTTTTCCTCCATTATTTCAATTATGTTTTCTTGCATTTTTTTTTTTTTTTTGCTGTATCTGTGTTTAGATTTTTTTTTGCTAGCATGCAATGCATTCGTAAAGCAGAACTTGGCTATATCACGTGGCATTTATCAGCTTACTGGGTAGCTATAGCCCCAGAAAGGCACATTAAAGATGCCCCTCTGCCGTCAGAGTTCAAAATGGGACTTTACAAGTTGGAAAGTTACATATAATTTATCTTTAAAACTCCAAAAGGAACCATACATTTCTGACCTAAAAGCTGGCACAATTACATACATTTTTCACACTCATAGAGCTTAAACACAGGTTTAAAAAACACTTTTCACAAGTTGCCGTTGCATCCCAGAGCAACATGTGACAGCTGTATTATGCTTTGTAGCATATTCATGCGACTACGCACCAACACAGTGGCCGATTTGAGCATGCAACATGGCTAATCCAACAATAAAAACATAGAAGACATGATGGAGGGAGGAAGAAGAAACTACATAAGACTGGATTATAAGACGCAATACTGCAGAATGACAAAGCTTTAACCAAAGCACTTTCAAATCAGGGAACGTAGAGCTGTCACCAGATTAAGAAAAATTTGGGACCTTATCAGTGTCTTATCAGGTTGTGTCTCGAAGCATATTGTGTTATGCTGTGACGAATACTATTGTAAGAACATGAAACACAAAGTACTGTATGCAGATGTTGCAAAGTATAAATAATGGATCCAAATACAGTTAATGGAAATTATTCTCATTAAGCAGAAATGTTGATTTAGTTTTGGTTAAGGATTAGTTTTAGTTATTGTTGTACATGCAGGAATGCGGGACAGTTTCTCGTAACTGGGTGTGTGTTGCTTTTGTTTATTTTTACCAGTTATTATGTCTGTGGCCTTGAGCCAACTGAAAAGCTATTGACAAAATATTTCTGCTGTACGTCATTCACAGACGAATACAGCTTATATTCCACATTTTCACATAAGAATGTCAAGTTATAACACTATGAGGTCCTAACTATGCATTAACTTGTGTCACACCTGTATGCTTCCGTACTCTTCCAGAGTTTTCTGGGAATGTTCTGGATGTATTTTGTCAATCTTGAATGGTAAATGGCTTTTCGTTTTCCCATTGTTTTAGAATCCTTGTTTATAGAGGATAAAGTGTTGTCAGATTGGCATTTCCACAATATGTAACTCTAGACCAGGGATGTGCAACTCGGGTCCTCGAGGGCCACAGTCCTACAAGTATTAGGACTTTCCCTGCTACAAAACACCTGACACACATCAGACTTAATTAGAAGACTTATGCAGAGCTAAACAAGTCTGCTAATTACCCACTGATTTGATTCAGGTGTGTTGAAGCAGAGAAATTGCTAACACTTCCAGCTCTGCAGCCCTCAAGCACCGGAGTTTCCCATCCCTGCTCCAGACTGTATAAAAGATGGGTGTAGGCTCTGTGAGGTCCATGATCCTGAAAAGCTGAACTGAAGCCATCTGGATAGTGTCGCACGTCCAGTCGCTCCCAGAAAAGACAAAAATGGACAAAGAGGTGGAGCTGAGAGGGGGATTGTGAGTGTGGAGCAGGGAATGAGCAATGTTTATCAAACTCAGATCTAATGGAAACTAACCAGCTGCAGCTATAGCGTGGCCATGCTAGCAAGATATTGGACACCTGTCAATCGGAAGGACCCGGCCTTGACTATGCTGAATTTTAAGATTATGTTACTTCTAAAGGGATGAGTTGTTAAAAAAAAACAACAACTTGCTTTTCTTCTGCAAAATTGGCATTTTTAACATTGGACACTATGGGGATTGGATTCCCTAGTGGATGAGGGATGAACTGCAAGTTTGTGGGACTTCCACATCAGCTTTAACCTTAGGAGGTTGCTTAAATTTAAAATTTTGTGTCATCAGTACCTTAACATTCAGTACCATGTATATTATTTGGGCTTTACACTTATAAAGGATGATGAGGAGGCTCTACTTGATTGACCTTTATGCAAAAGATTCCAGTTGGAAACTCATCCAGCAAAATGTCTTCCACAGTCTTTGTTTCTCAATCACAGCTCCTCACTTTTCACTTCACAGTCACCTTCCAAGCTTTATTGTTAGTGGGCAACCATTCCCATCGTCTGCCAAGGAATACGTCTCATACACTACACTTATGGGGTTGAGCAATTTTATCTTCCCTGTAGATTTCACTGCTATTTTTCAGATGTATTTTCTGTTGTACTCACTCGATCAGACACTTTGGTCAACCCTGGATGTTTTAAATGTGCGCTATAAATAAAAGTAACTTGACAGCAGTTTGGAGATGTGAACAAACGTTAGACTAAGAGATTCTGGTATTTATAGTGAGCAGAGTGATGTTTAATAATTTCACACACGCATGCAGCCACGATCTGTGGCTTCTTTTTGTTTTCACTAACCCTCTCGCTCTAATTCTTTCCGGTGTTTTTCCTTCAGACCTTTGTTTATAAAGGAGTTCAGTCAACTCATCATTCAAGCTGTTTTTCACCAACACTTTCTTTTGTTTGAACCAAACGTCCTGCTCAGACAACCGAACAACTGTTGATGGAAGAGGCAGCGGTTACTCTTTCACCCATTTTTCTCCAGTGAATTGTGGGATTCGCTCTCTATTCTTCACATATTGTACTGGCTTTAATCTCTTGGTTAATGTGGCAAATTTGAAAAGAAAGTTTTAGGTAAAATCGTATCCTCGGTAGAAGAATACCCTGCTGCCTTACATTAAAAGTCCTCTGGCATGGCCCTGTTTGCCTGGTTGGTCTGAGTGCAGCCTGACAGCACCAGTGATTAATGATGACAGACTGTGGAGCTGCTCCTTCATTTCATGACAAGCTCTTAACCTCTCAATTAGCTTGAACCAGTGTAAAAGTAAAGGAGTTAGATTTAAAAGATGTCCAGGGATATGTCATTTTTCATGACTAATTTTCTGTTTGGAGTATTTCTATAGTTTTTCCTTTTGCTCTTAGAGATTATTAAAATCATTAAGCGTAGTCCCAAATTACAAACATCTGCCTTGGTATTTTCTCTGACTTCTCTTTGAGTTACAACTCCCAAACTGCTTCCCAGAAATGGACTCCTCTGCTTTCATTTTGTCCTCTCTCCAACTTTATCACTTCATCCATCATCCTACTATGAGTGCTTTTCAAGTGGTCCAAAAATAAAGCGGACACAGATGTCAGCCAGGCTATACTGATGTTTCTAAACCGCCATAAACCCATCACTTACATCCACCCACAGTCAGGGGAGAAATGTTGAAAATACACTTTTCTCGCTTACAGAAAAACACTCCACAAACCGCGCTCGTCCATTACACTGCTCCTGTATTAAATTACCCACATCCAACAATAAATTAGCCTGCACTCGAGCAGGTATTTTTATTTCTAAAAACGGAACAAGATTTTCCTCATCTCTCCTTCATTGTGTCATTTCTGAGGAAAAAAAGTCAACAGAGGGATTTTAGTGGCGCACGAGAGGGCAAACGTAATTATGGTTTCTCTTCTAATGTGCATGGCCCCAGCTGGTTTTGATCTGCCTGCACCATGAGAGCTCCAAGTTCAGTTGTCAGCTCTCATGCATCACAGAACTGGTGCTTAACGGAGAAACGTGCTTTGGCAGTGACCAGCGGAGGCCTGGAGGCCAGCAGCGGCTGCCGGTGGGTTAGCCACATGCAAGGGGGGCTATGGGGTGACACCATCCTCTGCTTTTCCGCATCTGCATCCTCACGACCACATTCTCCCATTCCTTCTGGTTTTTCACCCTCTTCACAAACCCAGTTCGCTGTAATTGGCAAGTGTGACCCAGTGCAGACGCCATGCTTCAGACTTGGGAGGCCAGAGAAAAGACTCCAAAATACACACACTGGATAGCAACAGAAATACAGAAAGGCAGAGAGAGGGAAAGTAGAAAGTAGACTGAGAAAGAGAAGCTAGCATGGAAATAAGCAGACATGATTACTCAAATACAGTCATTAAGGAGGAAATGTTGTTTTTCAGGCTGTCAGGATGATTAATGAGGGAGAGCAAATCCACTCAAATGCTGTTGTTTAGTCTGACCAGCAGACCTGATCTCTGCCACTAACTTACAACAGACAGGATGTGTGTGTGCGTGTGTGTGCGTTCACACACAAAAACATGCCAAACACTTTAAAATATTCCTACAAGGAGTAAAAGCTCCTTCCAAAGGTTTTGTGCAACAACTTGGTCTAAGTTAACAGTTTTGCGTTGCCATACATTTACCATTATCTATTTCATCCTTTCCTGTTTCAGGATTTTACGTTTCCGTGTTTAAGTTTATCTTCCTAATAGGTAGACTAATTAGTCTGAAGCATACCTGTATGAATTACAAACAGCACACACATTATTTATCAAATCAAATGTTATGCTGCACATGTACATGATGATGATTGTACGTTATCTGATCTGCTGTATGATTTGCAAATGTTGCACAATTTTACTGATAATTAACAAAGTGTTTTAACAGTTTCATGCAATAATCTTTTTAAACTTAAGTAAAAAAAAAAAACTAAGTGAGAAACTAGTAATCTATTAGCTTACAACATATTAGCATGTTAGCATGCTAATTTGCTTTATATCCTGTTCAATTATATATGCTCAACAAAATGACAAGATTTTGTGGTTATTTATGTTTTATTTAAATTTAAAATCCATATAAACTGAAATAAACCTTTATGTGAGTGTTGAATGTAAAATCAGCAGCTAGTCCATGCTGGGTTAGCTAATCATCCTATCTTCATTTGCAATATGGCTTCAGTTAAACTTTGGTATTATTTAACAAATTACAGAAGTTCACAAAGTTTATGTGATTTTTTTTCCAGACAATTTCAATGACAAACTTCAGTGGTTTGTTTTTTATTATCATAATTTAATCAAGGTGAGCTTGAAAATTAGCAGATAGCATAGCATGTTGTATTCTGTTGAAATTCTGACAAGTTTGTCCCAATTTTTTTTTAAAGAATGGTTTTATCTTAGTTTTTGGTTAAAAAAAACTATTGCAATTAGAAAATTCTTCTGGTATGAGAAAACAATGTCAATATGGAAAACAAACATCAATATGGCTCTGCTTTAACACCTAAAAAGGTTATGTTTTCACCTAAACTGAAACCATTGTTTGATATTATTATTACATATAAATGTTTGCCAATGAGGCTTTTAAATTCTTAAAATAACCAGCAATTAGTGCTGTAAAATACTGCCATAAATAAGACAAACAGGATCAATTTAATATGGACACCTCACAGTAAAAATGGCTACCAAGCCTTGTACAGTTTTATTAAGTCTTGAATTGTAAATCTAAGTTGTTAAATCTTGACAAATCCTATAACTTAATTTTGCAAAAGGAGTCACTGTGCAGGAAGTGTGGAAAGGCCTCAAAAATGGATGTGGGTGACAGAGAATTTACAATCATGTAATACTGGTATACTAGGAGGAAATGTCCCTTCCTTAATAGGAAATGTCCCTTCCTTAATAGGAAATGTTCCTTCCTTAATTAGGGTATTTATTTAGAATTGGCTGCACAATGGAGTGGTGGTTAACACTGCATTCTCACAGCCAGAAGTGGCTCTTGTGTGTTGGGTTGGACTCTTACTGGTTTAGTTGCTTTATTGATGTTTTACATTTACTATTCCAGTTTATTTAATCTGTGTATCAGAAGATATTTGTACAAAATTAATCACAGCTGTAGAGTTAAAATTTACTTGCAAAGACAACGTCTGTAGCTTTAATGCAGAGCCAAGCAATTTCGTGGTTAGCAACTACAGCAGCTAAACTGTTCTTCACTTGATCGGATTGTAACTTAATAAGTGACCAGTATTATACAAACAAAAGAAGGCAAATTTCCACCTGATGCAGCAGAATACAATATACTTGTGTCTGAGACATCAGTAATCTATTTCAATAACTGGCTTTAACAAGAACTTCTGCTATCAACTCAAAGTTGGTGTCATTTGCCAGACTGGAGGATTGAAGTCTGAAGAAACAATACATCACGGCAAATGAACTATTCTGGGGTCTCAGTAGTGGAAGAGCCATGTACAAAGGCCTGTCACCAGCTTGGTATTGGATCCTATTGTTTCACCACTGCTTGTCCCAGGTCAGCCAGCGAGGTTGTGTTGGTCACTCTGATACATACAGCACATCTGCAAGTGCTCAGTGGGTTGAGGTCAGGACAGCAGGCAGGTCATTTTATCTTTTTCCATTCCCAAATTCTGGAATTGTTTCTGATGAACTACTCTATGTGAGGGTGAGCGTTGTCATCTTGGAGGATAGAATTCGGTCCCAGACTGTGAAGACTATGGAAACACTGATTGTAGTTTCATATCAGTATCTCGGTTTATTGTGATTGCACCCAATAGCTAACCAGGTTCCTAATTGTCAACATCTGGACTGGCAGACGCTCACAACAAAGGTCAGTACCAAAATTGTCATTGGCATGTTTTTGATGGCTTCAACCTATTGAAACATACTGAAAAATTACTTTTGCTCCTCCCACAAATGCAGTTTCCTCCCAAATGTGGTACAACCCAAGAAAATGAAAAAGGCTTTCCAGTGGGAAGGAATTTACTGCCAAATAGTAAATAGTTACAACATATGAGCAAACACATATTTACACACTTTTCGTACAAAGTTAAGCAATATCTGCTTGCAACTTTTCATTCTAACCCCTCATTCTTGTGTTTTCAGGTTTATATGGATCAGTTATGGTAACTGGGTGAATCCTCTATTCTGACTGGCTGCCAGGTGTCCAATAAAAGTGTTATAGGACACCTATTAAAAAAAGGTTCTGGCCAGATGGCCTTGTTCTTCTAAATTATTATGATGTCTGAAACATTAGTTGGTAACCATGGCAACAGCAACTCAGAACATACATCGACATGTCAACATGTTGTCGAGGTAACCGGCTCTGGCATTTGAGGCAGTGCAATAATTTAGAACTAGACTATCTGACCTTTATATAGGTGTCGTACAAGACTTTTTAATAGACCCTCTGCAGCCAATCAGAACCGACTATTCACTCAGATTATGGTATAAATTACGTTATTTCACATCGAGGTTCTTTAGCCAGAGCCGGTTTGGCAACGTTTCATGACAACAGATGTTAAATAGTCCACTTTTTCTTGTGAAAAAACATTTTTTTCTTAAGTGACCATGGTATAAGCGGGATAATGCCCTTCGAGGTGTCCATTATCAGAAATGAATGGACTTGTGGAAGTAACACGTCTCCGGGTCTTCGAAGGGCATTATCCCTTATTTAACAAAAAGTTTCCTTTTCCTAGTGAAGACCTGTTGCTAAGCGATGATCAACAAGTGAGCTGTATATTTGTGAAGTTTTCCGCTTGAATTGCATCAAAAATGTCTCACAATGAGCTCATTAAGGCGTGTTTTTAATTAAATCAGCTTCCGCTCTACATGATGTTTCCATTATTTAACAAAATCAGTTGAACCTGCTTTTTCTTTTTTTTTCTTTACTGAAATCAAGCAGCATTTGTTTCAAATATTACATCTGAAAAATAAGCTGCCAACATTATGACAAACTAGATGCCGTGGGAAGATAAAGCAGAACATGTGTAGCAGGACAGGGCTTAGCCAACGGCCAGTTTCAAAACTAATATATTTACGCAAATTTGGTTACTTTTGAGAAATGGTTCTTAAATACGTCAGTGTCGGATGAAAAGCAATCTTGAGACATCTTCCTCTGGTTTCCCTCCTCTGCACCACATTCATTCAAAGTGCATGTCATGCTGCAATAGATCACCTGGCCTACAGTTTAAGTGTCAACGCATTCTAGAAAATTAGTCTTCTTTGTGAGTTTTCCAGCCCACACTATGCCAAAGGCCTCAGAAACTCCAGATGTTCCCTAAATCATGCTGGAAGGCAGATAAGGAATCAGCTTTCAGCAGATGTCTTGTGCCGGCACTGCATGATTTAGTAGCTGTGAATGATGAGACAGTGTTTCAGTGTCTTGCAGCCTGACTGGCTTTTATCATTACACAAGCAGCTGTGGATCAGGGTGACATCATGTCAGCGGATGGAGGCGAGAATAAGATGGCAACTTAGTTTTTCACATTTTTTTGTGTCCATGGAGAATGAATGTATTTGACATGAAGGACTCTCTTTTGGCTGAAATATGACATACAGCTATGGGAATGTGGGGCTGAAAAACCAGTGAAGTTGTGTTGCAATTGTTATTTTGAGGTTGAGCAGTAATCACTGACCTCGGAAATAGCAGTTTGACTAAGTCATTCTCGCTCAAGGTCCACCTGCTAGTTTTTTCAGGAGTTTTCATGGAACCAAAGAGTCCCAGCTGAAGCAGATCATATAGGTTTGATGGACACAGATGATACCCGGACTTCATGAATAATATCCCATAATAGTGTAAACGTGGGACAATATCAACCCTACAGTAGGAAAACCAAACCAGCTAATACAGTTACAAATGATTTATATTGATAACATGTATTATGGTCATTGGTGATTGGGGTGAGTCTGTATTCCAAGTAGGGATGCACAATATATCAGTGTTAATATCGTTTCTGTATATTAATTATCTGTCTGATAAGTAAAACTGGGATGATATTATTAACCGATATTTATTTAGGGCTGTTTTTGTGTGTCAGGGGACATGTGGACTTTGTTTGGGCATGTGACAGTGAAAGATATGCAGCGCAACATTGTGAGGTCTTTAGCTGCAGCAGAGAAGCAATTCCATGTTGTTTTTCACAGTGGCAAAAGATACTTGGGAAGCAGTATGCAATGAAAATAAAACCAAATAAAGTCGAAGTAATATGAAGAATTGCAGCATCAAATCATTTAGCGACACCACTTTTAAGTAATCTGATCACCTTCCAGAAGTTCGTAAACAATGGCAGGAAGCAACTTTTGGTAATGTTTAATTTAATAATGTTAAATTTTAGAAAAAATATTGCTATCTATAAATCTCTCATTCCATGCCAGAGCACAGCCTGATTGATTATTAAATGCAGTTTAGGAACAGTTGATAAACATTGTAAAAATATAAAAGTTTTATAGCGTCTTTTAGCATTTCGTATATATATATATATATATATATATTCTTCTTTATACAGAAGAAAATGAAGATTTCATAACAACATGTTTGTACTTTTAATGAATCTGAAGTCTTAATAATTAAGATAAGTATATAAATAAAGCAGCTTCAGGCAGTTTGCAGAGATCTTGCTAATAAATACCCAGACGTGGCAAACAGAGCAGTACCACTGGAAAACCATGTGGGGAAATTTTACACAGATTAGCTCGGGTGATACCAGCAAAAAGAGCCATGAGAAAGAAAAAATACTATTTTATTATTGTACAAGTACAAGTTCTTATGACTCATTGTGAGAATGTCCATCATGCTGATCTTTTCCTCGTCATGGTCGTGACCTCTGAAATCTGCACTGCCCTCTAGCGGTTATATTATTGTAAAACAAGCATGCTAATGTAAAGCATCTGTGTCAGCTTGACAACGTATGAAATGGACTTACATATGTAAAGGGAGCATAAATGGGACTTATGTTGGATTCTAAAGAAGAAAATTAAGAGTCCTGTTTAGCCAATTTTAAAGAAGTTCAGTTCTACAGATGTTTTGTTTATAGTAGTGTGAACGCTTATTTGCACTGCTTAGCAAAGAAGATCTGCATATAGATCACAGGTGTTGGTTCACTTGCAAGCTAACCCCGATAAATGTTACTTGGAGTGTGAATGTGAATGGACCATCTAGTGAACCAAAAATCCTGAGGCTAACCTTAATGGTGCTCTGATGTTTACCTGCTTTGAACCAGTTATTTTTGGTCCTGGTCAATGAATGAGCTTGTTTTTCTTCTTCTTTCTGCTTTGTTATTGGTTGTGTAGAGGAAATCCATGTATTAGCTTAATTACTTTGCTCTTAATTAATGTCTAGCTGAGAGGTCTGACTATAAGGCTCCTAAACTGATGTTATTCTGACCTTTAGTAAACCATCTGCTAAGACCTTGGTTGTTGTA
>JBAMHX010000021.1:4191843-4207598 GCA_037177515.1 Pseudomugil tenellus
ATGTCTTAATGTTTTGTCCCTTCATGTTTCAATGTTAACTGTATGTTGAACTTCTTTTATCTTCATTAATAAATTTAATAAATTCTCAATCTAAAGAAACCAGTGTCCTCGTCCTTGACAGGAAAAACGGTCTCCTACAGTTGTTTCAAATAATATTAGTCCTAGTGAGCAGTTATTGTAACTGCATGATATCGTCCAGGTGGTTTGGTCCTCATAAGTGAAGCGTAGTGCTAAAGCTAACCAAACCGAAGATAGGTGCAGAATTCTTTGGAATTTTCCACCTGATCAAACCAAGTTCCTCAGATTTTCCGAATGTGGATGTGACCTAAGATGTTTGATGGAAAATGTTACATGCACTGAGTCTCCAACTAGCATGAAAGTATGCAGACAAACCTTTGAAACTGCAGTATTTTGCTCCAACATCGCTGCTTCATGTTTTCATGATTGCTTCAACATTTGAATATGTCTTCTTGGGCTTTTGAGTTTAGTTATTGTGGAATTAATCACAGCGGTACCTCACAGTATATTATTCCAAAAGTCAGACTACTGTGACCTGGATAAAACCTGCGAGTAAACTGTTTCAAGCATTTAGAGGAAAAGGCTTGAAGACTGTTACGATTGGTCGATAGAGGAAGCTGGTGTCTGACAGCACAAATGACTGACACAAACAGTGAGGGACTTGGACAGATGAGAGCCATAGGCAGTGGGAGTGGGGGGTGTGTGAGGGTCAACACATTGCCTGTGCTTTGAGTGTGGCCCAGCAGCTGTATGCATAGGGGAGCTTTGGCCTCCTGTTCTGCATGTCAGGGGCCATGATTAATGACCTGCAGGCCTTGCTCTTAACCCCGCCTCTGCCCCACAGAAGTCACTGTAGCCACTGCACGTTTAGCTAACGCACGCAGCAAGGGACTGACAGGCACAGGAGCCGGGTGCACGTACATCTGTACAAGAAGACATGAAATTAGAGCAATTTTCCTTTTACAAAACACTGCATACCAGCTTTGCAGGCTCTATGTAATTTCAGGGCAAGAGTGATGATTTCTTAGATTACTGTGCCTGTGCAGTGTTGTGGCTGAGAGGGCGCCTATGCCTGCGTACTGGTTCCCAGCTTGTCAGGCAGCTGTCGAGAAGTGATTTATGACCACTAGACTCCAACCTGTCTTCACTGCCAGTTCAGTATTGTTACAACTGACAGCTAATGAGGCCAGACATGCTTTCAAGCAGAGCACTTAACAGGACTTCAATCTTCCCCCGTCACAAGTACCATTTTTGCACACACTCCTTCACACAGCAGCCTCCTTTCTCTATGCCTTCCTTGTTCTCTGTCTTTCTGTGGAATATATGACAGGCATTGAAAGGGCCTCTGCTGACGGAGGGAGATGTTTCTTAAAAGGAAAAGACTGCAGAAAGTCTCACTCTTTCACACTCCTGTATAGTGGATTCATTTCATCTAAATTTGAGTCTCTTTTACTGGATTTTAATTAATAAGTAAAATAAAAAAGAGCTTTAATAAAATTTTATAATATCACAGTCATGTCTGTATTTTTTTTTAAGCTTAAGATAGAGCAGGAAAAAGGTTAACATTGCTCAGATTAGCTTAGCCTAGCTTAGCATGAAATCTGGTTAGGAAACCTGGTGTTGTTCAAAAGCAAAAGTCCTCCTGTATTCATCTCATTCGGGCTTACAGCTATGATTATCCTATCATTTGATGTCTTAATCCTGCTATGTTACTGTTTTTTTCATTAATGCGACTATTGTGGCCATATGCTAAGCTTGTTCTCTATATGCAAAAATGAAGAGCTGCAGATAAAGCCAAATAGTAAAAAAGGCAAAAAACAATCATTTTAACTATTGTCCTAAAGTAAAGCTGATTAAAAAAATTAAAATGTCTTATCTCAAAGCATATTATATAGTATATAATGTATATAATTATATAAATGAAATGTTTAGTATAAAGGGCTGCACAGTGGTGTGGTGGTTGCGCTGTGGGCTCACAGCAAGTAGGTCACTGGTTTCTGTGTAAGTTTGCATGTTGTTTGTCTGTCTCTCTGTGTTGATCTATGATGGACTGGTGACCTGTCCAGGGTGTGCCCTGCCTCTTGCCTGATGTCTGCTGGGATAGGCTCCAGCTACCCGTAACGTTGAATTGGATAAATGAAAATGGATGGATGGATATTTAGCATAAATTACAGTCACTGAGGTCAATTGAACTGACAATTCTCCCTCATGGGTGACATTCAATTCCAGAAAGTCTTGGCAAACCCCATCCCTCCACCCTGACACCATTTGAACACAAAGCCCTGAAGTGGCTTACTTTCTCCTTTGATACTGAATCCTCAACATATAGTGTAGTTTATGCACAGGCAGATTATAGCATGTTGTTATAGGTAAGTAATGGTCATGGCTGCTGTTTGAGTCATAGTGAGCTATTACAATGTTATACAACGTTAAAAAAACAACCTACAAAAAAAATAGAAATCAGTGTAACTAAAGTATTTCTTCTATTTTATGTCTATGTAGAGGATCTCAACAATTAAAGATGCTGCTAAAATGCTGCTTGTACAAAAATCCAGGTGTTACTAAGAAATCATGTATTATACCATTGCAATGGATTTTTTTACAAACAGTTATTTGGAAAAGATCATTTACTTTTATATAAAATTAATTTGATTGCAACACTATTATTAATCTTTTTCACATTTTTTAAAATGTAATCACTAATCACTGAACTCAATTGATCATTAAACCATTGTATAATATTGGTTATATTATATACTCTATATTAAATGCAGAAATAATGAGTCTGAGGCTGATTTGGTTTAGCTAAACATAAGTTTTAAGCTAAATAAATGTATGTTGGTTTGTTGTGACTCTAAGTCTGCATTGTGACATGTATCATTATCAGTTAAAAGATTCAGTGGAACATAATGATTGAAATGTCTGTTTTTACATGATAGCAAATCTGACCCCATCACATTAACCGGACACACTCAATCGCAGTGTCTCCAGCTCTCCTGCGGTATCAAATCACTCACAGAGTCTCTGGCAGCTTTCCCACCTTTAACCCTGAATTCCCTGTCAGCCATGATTAATGGCAGACTTACTGGCTGCTAACTTGCATTGCTCTGCAGTCGATGCCATTGTCTCCCGGATACTTAACAAACTCTGACAAGTTTGTTGCTTTGGAGAGAATGTTGTCGGTAAATGCTGCAACGGCGACTCCTGGAGTCAGAAGATGTGAAAAGAAGACAATGAAAACAAGAAATTTGTTCAGAGAGCCACAGAAACATTAGGATGTAACACTAGCACTGGAGTTCAAGGTGACATAAAAGTGAACCGATGCCAATATAAACAATGCAAAAATATCTAAAGGCAAAAAAGATTAGCTTTTAATTATGTGGACATGTGATTATCATGACAGAATCATATATTTTGCTATTTGCTATATTTTGTTTTAAGAGTCTTAAAAACCATTTATGATACTGCTAAAATCATTTAACCATATTTAACCATAGTCACCATATTTATTATTTTGTTTACATCCTAAAAGTTGGTAACTTTAATCAGACTTGGCTCTCTGCGGTGCCCGATAGTGAAATTATTGTAACAAGTGTGTGAATAATTATGTTCAAAATGGGCCCAAATATATTCTTTCCCTAAGCAGAACAGAAGGTAAGTAAAACAAGTTAAATAAAGAAAAATACGTTGACTTACCATTCTAGTCTAACAAAACAATACATTTCCAAAGTGTCTCTATTGTACATTACTGTCTACCTGGGAGGAGAGAGAGTTAAGCTCATCTTCTGTCTCAGGTCATTATTGAGTCATGAAACCACATGACTGGATGTGTACGACACCATCATGGAAACCACATTCAGACTGGACAAATTTCTAATTTATCAAGTGAGATAAAGTTGCATATCTTAGATGCTGAGAGATTGGACAATGCTGACGGACACTGATATGGTTTTCACTTGTAGATTACCATCATTCCTGTCAAGGACGAGGACACTGGTTTCTTTAGATTGAGAAGAATATAAATTTAATAATGAAGAATAAAAAAAGTTGAACATACATTAAACATTAAAACATGAAGGGACAAAACATTAAGACATACAGAAATGGTACAAGGTCGTAACCCGGGGAGAATTCCTCCAGAGATGTGCGATCACACAGAAGTCTGGAACTATTCTGCCCTAGTCAGATAGGGGAGCTTTTTTTTAAAGGTCACGTGCGTCAATCTGAGGCCTGTTTTTCGGCTACGACAACAAGACCAAGGTCTCAGCCTAAACATGGAAGCACGCCGGCCTTGCAGATGGTTTAATAAGGTCAGAATAACATCAGTTTAGGAGCCTTATGGTCGGACCTTTCAGCTAGACATTAATTAAGAGCAGGGTAATTAAGTTAACACATGAAATTCCTCTACACACTAATATTGCATTCTTAAACTGGAGAAACCCAAACGGTAATATATATGTATGCTTGTCAGCAAGTTAATTCTCCCAGTGATGTGTTAAATACTGAATGTTAATGTCAGTTTTCGGAAGACGGCTAATAATAGCCATAGCCACTAGAAGCCTACATGCTAACCAAAACAGTCACTGCATTCAGGCAGGATATGTTTATATACTGATAGGATGTTTGGAAAATACAAGATTTTATCATGACTTTACTGGGGTTCGTTTGGTCCAAAACAAAAGAAATGTAGATGAATATTTACTTTGTTAATGCAGGTTTTTTTTATCTGCAGTAAATGAAGTTGTTCTAATGTTCTGCATTCTACTGGGCTTTGGCAGATCTTTCTACATTGACTGATTATGTCTGTATATCTGTCCATCCATTTTTACCACCTATTGAGGGGTCGCGGGTAACTGGAGCCCATCCCAGCAGTCATAGGCCGAGAGACGGGTTACACACTGGACAAGTTTCCAGTACATGCAAGTTGCTCTTTAATCATATGGGAAAAAAGAAAATGAAACCCATAAATCCTCTTTTGTTAAAATGCTATTTGTTTGCATTTTTTTATTAAGTAATAATAACAGATATGCAATCCCCAAAGTTTACAAGTAACTCAGTAGATTTGAACCAACTCCTGTATAGTTGTATAATAACATTTTTATCATATTTTTAAAGTGTTTTTACGTGTGCTTTGTTATTATTTGGTTCTTTTTAAAAATCGTAATAATGACTTCACTATGCAAACAAAGCATGATGTAATTTTTTTAGAGTGCAAAGTCATGTTTTGCATTAAAGTTCACAGTTTTTATGAGCCAGACGTTTATTGTTAACAGTAACATTTTGATTAGGGAGTAAAATGAACACATTTGTTACATAAATGTTTCAGTATTTTATTTTTCTCCATGAAATGTTAAATGAAAAACTTCAAAACAACAAAGTTTTATTAGGACATCCCTTCGCTGACACTCTGCTGCCCCCTGCTGGATCATTCACTAAAACGCAGCATGAAACAAAGTTTTGCGAGCGCAACAGTTTCACACTTCCAGAACTTTGGGTTTGTAGCTTTATTTCTTCTTCCAGTCACCTTAAACTCACATTATTTCTCCCAGCAAGCCTTTATAAAGAAACGAGGTGCCCGTTTGTTCATTGATCCTTCCAGTCCCTGTAGGAATCTGCTCCTTCCTTCCCTTCCCATCCATCTGCTCCCTCCCCTTTTCCGGCTCCTCCTCTGTGGAGCTTCTCCTGCCATCGATCGTCCCACCAACATACAAAGAAAAAAAACTTTCAAGACTTTCTAAAGCTCCTCTTTTTTATAAGAACTACATGATAAACCGATGGCGGATGCAAGCGAGATATAAAAGGGAGTTTGGTTCTGATGAGCGAGCCGGCGGACGCACCTCTGACCCCGTTATCCACTCCAGAGCAACTTCCCTGCTGGAACTCTCGGGGGAAAAGCTCGACGTGAGTCTGGATGAGGTGCAGGCTGAGCGGAAGGCCTCGTTTTGCATTTCTGCTGGAGTGAAGACTCCTCGGACATGACGGATGTTGGTTATTTGCATGCGCATCCTGCTTCATGTCATGTATTTGAATCATAGGGCTGCGGCGACTCTAAATAGATGAATGCGGTGCGGACGTGGCTAATGTCAGGCAGGCTTCATTTGCATTTCGAAATTGTAGATGACTTGTCATGAATCCTTTTAGGATAGTTGATAGCGTGCTTTGGCTACTTTTAGGGGTAATCTGCAGGTTTTAAGGGTGCCCTCTAGAGCCCAACTTACGCACATGACTCAACATCAGGCCAAATGGCATTTTATCAGTTGTCCCTTGGCTGCATATTTAAGCCACTTGTAAAATAAATGCATCGCCCGTGAACAAAAGCAACTTGCAGCATATTCTGTGTGATGGAGGGTGTAAAGCCTACATGCAAAGTGTAACTTAACACCTTGTCACGCCTTTGACATCTTACCACTTTGTTTTTGTCCTGTGTCCAGGTCTGAAGTGGACAATGGAGCTGAGAGGAGACAGAGAAGGCGTGGACGGACAGCTGCAGACCTCCAGCTTCAGCTAGACACAGAGTCAGACCTGTCAGAAAGCAGGAAGAAACCAGCTGGCATGAGGTGAACACTCTTTGTATTATATCAGGCTTTACACACTTTCTGTGGTTAAGATGCTCTGTGATGTTTTGGTAAGTGCTTATTATTAGTTATTTTCTTATAATTCAGTAACCAGTTCTGAGAACATGTAGTTATTACTAAAATATCTCTAATTAAAACATAAACCCTCTTTTTAAAGGTTGAATGTCCTGAATTAGTCCTACAGAGTCAGGGAAACACTTTGTATGACGGTTCCCTTTGCTTTCTCCATTGCATTGTTTCGCCCTGTTTTGTTTACTATAAACTGAATATCCTTGAGTTTTGGACAGAGAGAACTTTAACTGGCTGATTTTATAGATCACAGTTCAAATAAATAATCAAAGTTTGTTGCATTTTTACTGAAGAATTTGTTTCATTTCCAAAAATATGGTGTTTGCGAACGCAAATTGCTAAATTTATTCATGTTTAGTTGCTTTTTAAATGCTAAAACTAAGATTCAACCAAACAGAAAATGTCTTTCTATGTATTAGATTATATATTATACTTAAATGGACGAAAATCAGCCATATTGACGTAACTGTGGAGCTACTACACTAAATCACACCCATCTTACACCTGCATAAGTACAGAGTTTATTGTTGCTGTGTAAGCAGCATTTATCTAACAGGTGATGTCAAGCAAAGCGAAATGAAGGAAATTTACTTCTGGCTGATAATATGATGTCTCAGTTAGCTTGAATCATCTGTCTCCCGCTGAAGCTTCTGTCTCTTGTCTGTGCTCTTCAGGTGTTACTAGGATACTTACCCATAAACACTGACCTTTTATTTGACAGGCTGAAACCTGCAGAGCAGCTTTCACCGATGCTGAGTATCAGCGACTTCGAAACAAAGTTTGATCGCAAGAAATCGCAGCCCAACCATGTACAGATATGTTCTGATCTAACAAATGTAAACAAATCTTACCCAAAGAATCGACACGTTGTTACAGTTTCTGAATAAAGAAATTTCTTTTCAGTTATCCAAGACAAACGCGCACTACCACAAGTTATTCAAGGAAGTCAGCAGAGATGAGTTACTCAAACAGAGTAAGTTTCTGGCTTTCTTGAAACATGAACAGGAAATAAATCTTAAACTTTTACTGAACTGAGTATATATTTTTATCATCAGGTTACACCTGCGCTCTGCAGAAAGACATTTTATATCAGGGCAAAATGTTTGTCTCTGATAACTGGATCTGCTTTCACTCCAAAGTCTTTGGCAGGGACACTAAGGTTTGCTATTGTTAAAGGGAAAAATTCATGTAATTCTATGATGATGAGTAGTTGTATGTTAAGGTTATTTTCTCTTTGCTAGATTTCAATCCCAGTGATGTCGGTGAAATTTATCAAAAAAACTAAAACTGTCAAATTGCTGCCAAATGCTCTTGTGATTGAAACTACAAATGACCAGGTGAGAAAACCGCAGAAACATTCTCCTTATGGTCTGAACAGAAAAGTGACTAAATGTCTCCTTTGCAGCATGCGTTTGTGTCATTCCTTTCTCGAAACACCACCTTCAAACTTCTGAAATCCATCTGCCTTCATTTGGAGGTAAATCACATACTCTTTTTTTTTAGTTTAGCATTTCATAAATCTTTTTATTTGACCTCAATTAATGCATGGCTTTAGATTTTTTCATAAATAATGGGAAGTATTCTTAAGGAGATAATAAGTAACCATTTATGCAGCAAATCCATCCATTTTCTACCACTTTTTCTCGAACGGGGTCGCGGGGGGGCTGGAGCCAATCCCAGCCACACAGGGCGAGAGGCGGGGTACATCCTGGACAGGTCGCCAGTCTATCACAGGGTCACACATATAGACGAACAACCACGCACACACACACTCACACCTATGGACAATTTCGAGTCCCCAATCAGCCTATCCCCAAGCTGCATGTCTTTGGACTGTGGGAGGAAGCCGAAGTACCCAGAGAGAACCCACGCTAACACGGGGAGAACATGCAAACTCCGCACAGATAGGCTACCGCCCGAGCCAGGGATCAAACCGGCAACCTCGCCACCGTGCAGCCCTTATGCAGCAAATTCAACTTAAAATTGTTGATGTGTTTTATTGTTTTTTGCTCAGTTTAAGAGCTTTACCGAATGAGAAAGATTATCCATCCAATGCCATTCATTGTCTTTACCGCTTATTTCAATAAAGATTTGCAAGTATCTGGAGCCTACAACAGCAATCACGGGGTAAGAGGCAGGGTACAGCCTGTAAAAGCTGCCAGTTAAACTCAATTCAATTTTCAATTTTAGCTTTATTTGTATAGTGCCACTTGCTGAAAATGTTGTCTTAGGGCAGGTCAAGCCAATTCATAATAAATAGCCTAGCTAAGGGAAACCAACAAATTGTATTGAATCCTGACTTTGAACTAATTTCCCATTCTGAGCTGAAGCCGGAGTACCTGGAGAGAACCCACGCTAACAAGGAGATAACGTGCAAACTCCGCACAGAAAGGCATGTCGTCTGAGCCAAGGCTCAAATCAGCAATCGTCTTGTTGTTAGGCCGCAGTGCTAACCACCACACCACTGCGCAAAATAAAAAGATTATTTAATATTAATTGCCAACATTTTAGAAAAATGCAGTTTGCTGAAAAGCTATTGCACCAGACAAACAACAACTGACTAGCAAACCTTTAGCATTTAGCTTCTAAAGGGTCTTTTATCCACTGGAGTAACAAAGAAATGAGTGTGGTTTAATTTAATACTCCAAAAAAGAAAATTATGGCCAAGAAACATAAGTAATTCATCCTACTTGAGTTGATGTTTGCTAGCATATTAATAACTGATATGAATCACCTCATTCAGCATTAGTTTGTATTTTGTATGCTAACAATCAGCGATGTAGCATGATTAGCTCTGTATAAATGTTTATATATCCTCTATGAGAAAAAAACCCCTTTCAAGTTCAAATCATGTGACATGTTCAGTACTAGAAAATGAAACATTTAAAAAAATAGCTGTCCAGCAAACAAAAAAACTAACTAAAAACATTTGCAACTAGCTAATCAATAGGCAACATTTAAGTGCTAAAGGGGGAGACATTTCATGCTGGTGAAAACTGAAATCAAAAAAATGAGTCTTATATTCCTTTAAATGAGATACAAGTCTTATTTGATCCAAATGGGCAAAAGATACCTAAATTAAGCAAAAGTATGTTTGTATCTTCTATAGTATATATTAGAGCTGTTGGCAACCGTAGCAATAACAACCAAACAGGATGCTATGTTTAGTTTTGTGTTTACAGCTTGTTTACTATCCATGACAAAGTGGGAGTTAACGTCTAAAGAATTACATTAGCTTGAAAAGACAAATATTTTGTAAATGTTTTTTTCATTTCAGGTGGATAAGACTTGTAGCAGCCCTGTTACTTCCTCCTGTGAAAACAGCTTCAGAGCTAGCTGCCCGTCATCGCTTCCTCTGGTCAGTCAGGGGTCTGTCCGTCCATTTTTTGAGATGTTTTCCACAGGATGTATTCATTATACATCTTCTATTGTGACAGAAGAACTATAGAAGGACTTTGTTATTGTGTAATGCAACACCCAGACTGTATGTGTTGTTTGTTGTATTAATCTGTGCATATGCACTGCAGGACTTTTCTGGAGATTTCTCTGACCTCGATGGAGTTGTGCAGCAGAGACGGCAGGACATGGAGAGCAGCAGTTCTGGTTCTCAGACTCCAGATTATGACAAAATACGTGGTGTGTTCTCCATTTTCTAATTAAAAAAGGCTATACACTCATTGTATCCACAACACTTCATAGTCTCGGTATCAGGTGATACTTAGCCTTAGATCCAGCCGATTATAAAATCTTCAGTTAGTTGTTTCATCTTTCTGGATCATCTAACTAACCAGGTTTATTTGCTGATTTTCAAAGTCTGTAGTTGTAATAATATTTACTAAAGCTATGTGACAACAAGAATCACAGCTTCTCTCTATTATTTTATTATTATAAGATTACAGCAGCTTACAAGGCTCATTTCTAAGTGCGGTGAAGAGCAGAGAAGTTTCAGTACATGCAGACATTCACCTTCAGAGTCCGAGCCAAAAACACGGAGCCACCCTCAAGAACGGTACGCCAACACTGAATTAGTGTAAATAAAAATACGCTTAAGGATGTTGCTATGGAAACTACCATTTTAAAAGTGTTGTTTTCATATCTTGTGACGCATTTGCTTAATTTTCTTTTAATGTTTTCAAAGCCTCAGTCAACCTGACTCGTGGACCCCCACCGAAAGTCAAATCTTCTCAGCCAAAGTCCCTTCACATCATACTCTTCATCTATTTATTTCTGTGAGTACCCCGTCGTTATATGGAGCATAAGACTACGAGGATTCGAATGAATGAGGAACATTCATTTGCATCCCCTGGCAGTGTGAGCCATTGTTCTGTGTTGTAAGGGTTTCAGGATCCGTGTTATGTTATGCGTTTGTCTTCACAGAGCCAGCGTTCTTGTCTTATCCTCCTGTTACATGGCTTTTAAGATCATGGCTCTAGAGCATCGTTTGAACTCCATGTTGTCGGTGGGAGAACACATTCACAATGAGTAAGACCTAGAGCCTTGAAATTCTACACATCTTTTTTGTCTTCATATAGTATTCGCTTGTAATTTAGTTAAAATGTTTTTGCAGAAATAGTGTGAGCCAAAGGTTGCAGAATGACGTGAATGCTGAGATGTACGGGGAACTATCTTCTAACCTCTTCAAGCTAGAGAAGGTTTGATTGTTTGCTTTGTTTACCGCTCACATGAACTAACTGTTGTTGAAATCAGTTCTTCTTTATTTGTATAGCTTTACAGATATAATCAATACAAGCCAAATGATTGTGATGCAATTAAGACAATCCCACATTAGTGCAATTTATGGTGACAGTGTTTGTAAATAATAGCCTAGATAAGGAAGAAATTAATAACCACTAATTAAAATAATAAATCGCATTAAAACCTTTTATTCAGCCCTTTATCCAGAGCGTGCATGGAGTGGATGACGGTAGAGAGGAAAAAAATCCCTTTTAACTCATGAGAACCCAACGTGACATATATGATAAAGTTTGTTTCTCAGACATTTGCATCATTTTATGGTAAAAACTTTGCTCAAAATTCTGTAAAACACAATCAGATTTTTGTCTTCAGCTCCTTAATGGACACCAGAAAGCAGAAGATTGTACAATAAGAATTATAACAAATCACATTGTATCCTTTTTTATATATCGTATATATTTTTGTTAAAGGGACAAATAAAAACCTCATAAAAAAGAAAAAAAAAAAACGTTTCTTACTGCTTTTACATGGGTTGGGTCTTTAAGGGTTAAATAAGGAAAAGTTTCAGCTGAGGTCAGGAAAGAAGGGGTTAACAAGCATCATAAACATAGATCGTAACTCCAAAGGCCCATTGATCCAGAAGATGAACAGATGAACTGTTTGGTCTGTTTGTAGTTACGTGCATAATTTGGTCTGCTTAGTTGTCTTTAATTTAAGGTGGAAAAAAAGAATAATGCTGCCTGAAATTGCTGGGTCATTGTTGAGTTGTATCGTTGACACGCAACCAGCAAAATTAATGACAACATATTTTCACATGGAGAAAGTTTGAAGTTTAATTTAAAAAATGAATAATAATGTCTTGAAGCCCTCCAAAAAGCCAACATGTGTCTGAATATCCAAGACTTATAATGTAAACTTTTCTCATAAATCTCAAGACAATAAAATGATCAAATTCTGCTGGTAACAAGTAAGATATTTATACATCCGCATAGGGGTTACAGTGTCACCCTTTACACACTGGGTCCGGTGCGAATAAACAACACAAAAATGCTAATTATTTGGTCGGTTGCTATCGGGTACTGTCGTAATGACGCATCTTCTGCCTCCCGTCTTTTGTTTTTTGTCCTCCTCAGAGAAGTGAAGTAGTATGCTCACGTCGAATTAATACTTCAGAAATATAATAAAAATTGAAGCAAACACTTTTTTTTATGATGTTTTACATGTAGCCGATAAGGCGAGAAGCAGGAAGTGATTTGTGTATTTCTGGTATTCGCAAGTGCGTCAAGGAAAGATGCAAATAAATGTGTTTCCTTGTTAACCTTCAATTAAGAAATAATATTTTCTTGTTCACTAAAAAAAAAAAAACTTTAATCTGGAGTTATGTAATTCAGAAATAAAAGAAAAACATCATGCACCTATTGTGACATCTAGAAAACCCCAGTTGGAAGTCTTTGACTTGGTTACACTTGTGCCTACATCTGCTGCCCGGAATCTCGGTGTGATGATGGATGACCAGCTGACCTTCAAGGTCCATGATGCCTCGGCTGTCCGTATTTGCTGATTTGCTCTGTACAACATCAGGAGGATCAGACCCTACTGTACTGAAGGTCACTGGGAAGAGATGGAATAGTTTAACAGGTTTATTGAAGATAAGAGTTTGATGTCCTTAAGCCAGGCGTGAGTCAAAGCCGTGGAAGCGAGCCAAGGGAAAACCAGTAACATGTGGGTCAGAACCAGGGAATCAGGCAGAGGGATGTCCAGGAACAGGCGAGGGTTGAAACCAAGAAGTAAATCCAAGTAAGTACATCCAAAGGCAGGGAGGTGAGTCGGAGCCAGGGAAGAGAAACAGGCTCAGGAATGGAGGCCGGGAAAAGACTGGTAGATATGATAATGTCCTGGTTTGACTGGTGTGCTGAGTATTATATCGGAGTGAGGGAATAAGGATCAAGTGCAGCTGATCAGAGATAACGAGTCTAGTGGCAGGTGACAGTGATGGGGCTGATTAAGTCTGGAGCTGGAACAGGGCATGACAGAACACACAACACAGCCCTTAGTTCAGGCTCTAGTCATTTCCCACATTAACTACTGTAATTCCTTACTGGTTGAACGCAGCAGCACTTCTGGTCTTCAACCAACCAAAACAAGCTCATGTCACTCCTCTGCTAATCACACTGCACTGGTTTCCAGTTGCAGCACGCATCAAATTCAAATCTTTGCTTCGTGCTTACAAAACATTAACTCAAACAGCTCCTGTCTACTTTGACTCATTAATCTAGAGCTACACTCTTTCTTGACAGACCTTATCTATCTACTTTCAAAAGCAGGCTAAAGACGCTGCTCTTTAAGGAACATTTCTGCACTTAGTTACGATAAATAGAAAAGTACTGCCTGTAGTCCTGCAGGCAACACCTGCGTCCAACTGGACTTCCAGCAGTCTGACTTGAACTTATCTATGATGTCCCTGTTGTTTTATTTCTTGCTTGTGTTGTTCTTATTCTTAGATGTACGTCACTTGGGAGAAAAGCGTCTTTTAAATGACTGAGGAATAGTAGAATAGAAAGTTGGAAGGAGAGTGTTTAAATTGGGGTCTTTGCAGAAAAAATTAGATCATCCTAGTTTCCTGGAAATTTTTTTATATATGTTAAGTCAGTAAAATACAGGTTTTGTTATGCTAATTAAATTCTACTGTTGCCTTTTACCCTTAACGGGCCATTTAGGTTTGTTTAATTAGCACTGCGGTTTGTGTGTTGGATGTTTGTTTTGTGCTGTGTATCTTTATAAAGTGGACTCTGACTACGCCCTTTTTGTTCTCCTTTGTGCGATTCCTCTCCGCCATATTTTTCCATGGATGTTTTATGACATCGTGTCTGCTAAAGGAAAGTTAAACAAGTCTCTCTGTTTTCTTTTTATCATATGGGGGGATGTTTTGGTCAGGCTAGCACTTTCCATCTGGTTCCAGTATTTTAGCTAAGCTAAGCTAACTGGCTTAGTTCACAAGAGAAACTTTAGAGCAATCCTCTCATCCAGCTTAACAAAAATGGCCCATTTAGAGTGATTTAGAGTTTATAATTGATTGATGAGCATTAGAATAATTCTGTCCCTTTTCTCCCTGTAGATTCAAAGAAACCTCCGGAAGCTACTGGAGGAGACCTAAAAGAAGACTTTGCTGTTGTCAGTCCAGAAGGAAGCTTTGCTGTTAGTTAGAGATACTGTTTGAGCTCTTCGGAGCAGCAGTGAGCACATTTGGTAGCTCTGCTGCCAAAACATGGACAGCAAATACAGAAAGCTTTGCCTAGAAAGCTGTTTGAGCATTTGTAGTGCAATAATAGCCTCCTTCTGCTGTTCACTCAGGACTTTTTACTATCCCTTACTTTCAACGGAGCTGCATGGTAGTGTTAGTGAAGCGAGAATGGCGTATTTGTCTAAGAGCTTGTTTTTTTTTTCCTCTAAAGGTTCAAAGGTCCATTGTGAGTGTTTCAAACACTTTTTAAGAGGTCAAACATTTCTTTTCAGGTTTTTTGTTTGTAATAGAAATAAATTATGTTTATGTAAAGTGTATAATTCACTCCTCTGGGCGATATTTGCTCAGTATCTTAAGTTCTTAGTCTATAAATGGAAAATGACTGTGCAGTTGTAAATAAAAGGTGTAGAATTAGACAGGAAAGATTTGCCAAATAACTTATAAGATCAACTGACTTCATGTGTATATATAATGTGAATGTTTAACTGAAATACTTAACATGAATTACTGAAAGACCACATTTTAAAACTTTAGTTTATGATTTTAGCAATGTTTAAAACAGTCCTGCTTGATCCTGTGATATTGTGGTTTTAATCACTTGTCATTTCTGGAAACTGTTAAGTTTACGTTTAAACCACAAACTGTTTGTGCCTTTTAGCTCTAACGTCGATGGTGTCACAGCCCTGAAATAAACACCTTTCCCTCTGTATCTGCTGGACTTTGTTTTAACGGTGTGCTTGAGAGACGCCAGGTTATATAAGGCTGATCACACAGTCAGGTGAAGCACCTGCAGCCCACAGTCAAATGAATCCAAACAGCTGTGCTGTAACATGATAACAGGATTATGTGGTTGAATGCTCACTGGCAGAACAACTCAGTTCACTTCAGAGTGCAGAAGTATGAATGTTTGGCTGTTATCCGAAAACTCCACAAGCCATGCAAAGCAGAAGTGTTTATTACAGACAACACACTATATTCAACTTTACACTGATAAAACATTTCTGTTTTTGTTCAGTAGATTAGTAAAAAAAAAAAGATACAAAAGAATTCTTTGATTTTTCTTTTATTAGAAATTACCACAACACACACACACACACACACACACACACACACACACACACACACACACACACACACACACACACACACACACATAT
>JBAMHX010000021.1:4236190-4247131 GCA_037177515.1 Pseudomugil tenellus
TATATATATCGGATCGGATGGTGACTTTTTACCTGATGCATCATCACCAAGTCCTTATTTCTAAAACATTTTAAATACTGTATTTGTAAATTGAAAGTCTTGTCATCAATTTCTGTTGTTTTGAAGGAACCTTTGAAATGTTTTTATGCACTTTAGAAACGGTGCCATAAAACAGAAAATTCATTTTTTTTATTTTATTTTAATTAACGTGTTGAACAACCTTCAAAGTCCAAATTCCCACAGTAACTTTTATAACAATTTCTTTCATTTAGATGCCATTATTTTCCATTAATCATACAATTGTAAATGATCCCATTGAATCCGCCTTCGCGTGTATAATGTTTTATTTTGTTCTATTTACACCACGTTTCAACTTTTCAAGTAGAATAAACAGAATTACTCATTGTTAGAATTTAGTCTTTTTTTACGCAGTGACACATTTGAGCCACTTTTTCTTTTTTATTTATAAATCACGCAAACTGATCGCAACAAGCTGTTGCACATTAGCTCATGTTTATTCCCTGTGATGTTTACGCTGTAATTCAAAGTGTATTTCAGAAGTTCATCACTTTGAGCCATTGCTGCAGATTTTGAAACGGCGCTTGTTTCTGTCCAAATCCTTCCATACAGAGAAGCTTAATGATGAAAATCTGCAGCCTTGCCCTTTTGACCTCCTGCTTTCTGCTCTAAATGTTATATCTGAGGAGTTCTCCTCTAATGAAGCAGGAAAAGACTTGAGCCGCGCAAGACCTGAACATCTGCGAGAGGTCATTTCGTATCATGCCCCACATTTGCCAACTAAATGCCTGTCGGCACATAAATCAGGTCAGTCCCCGAGGTCTTATCGATTATATAATTAAAACAGGATGCAGAGACTTCCTTTGCATGATAAACCACTTGTGTGACAGGAACTGTTGTACAAGTTAAAAACTGTTCACTGTTTCTTTCTCAGAACACTGTTGAAGTAAAGTTAAAAAGATAAATGTGCAATATAACTGCATGTATCAGACATTTAATGGCTCAGTTCTGTCTGTGTAAACTGGAATCAGACTCATTAACTTTGCTAAACCTGTGAAAGCGCAAAAATAATGGATCAACACTTTGTTTGTTCTGCAATTGTTTAATTTTATTTAGTGTGTTGAAGGAAAACATGTTTTTGGAAGAACATTTATGCCATCATTATGTAAATGAGAATGTCTTCTTCAAATTTCCGTCTGCTTGCATCAATTTTTGCTTTTGTTGTGAGGTATTAATTCTACTAGAGGGTGGTGCAGAGTTCAGTTTATTTCTGAGATTAGTTTCAGCCAAGCAGCAACATCTGGCGGGTAAGAAGTTTATGTGGAAGTGCCAAAAACTGCAGTTCCCTTCTCATCCACTAGGGGTTTCATAGATCCCCTGGTAAAAACACCAACTTCTCAGCAGAAATTAACATGTTAAATTAAAACATCTCAAGATTAATAGTTCAAGTTTGCCTTTTTATGACAACTATGGAATGAGTGAATTTCTAATAATTTCTCCTTTTGTGCCTTTAATTGACAGGTAATCAAAATCTGGCTGGAAGACAGGAAAGTATAGCAGAGCCGGGACTTTTAGGTAGCTTACAGCATGCTGTAGCATTAGCCTGCCTCCACTAGCTGGTTAGCTCCTAGCAACAGATCAGCCATATCTTTGCCTATTTTTTGTATTCTCTGGGAGTGACGGCACGCATGACGCATCCAACCACCTACCGGCTTCACTTCAGAAGCCTACGGGTGACGTCACACAAGCTTTTTATAGTTTATGGCTTCAGCAGCTTCATACAAGCTGCTTTTCAAGCTAGTGTTTAACGCTGCCCCCAATAATATTACCATTCCATTCACTCTGGTTTTTTATCTATAAGCTAAACTTGAAGATTTTTTTTTTTTTTTTTTTTTTAATAAACGTTATCCATAAATGACCTTTGGTTGCCTTGGTGACATGTGAAAACAATAGTTTTAGCCTGGATTTATCAAAACTCTTTAGGTTGTGTATTAAAATGCGTGTAATGTTAAAATAATGAGAAATCAACATAATACTTTTTAAATGCTCTCCATCCCAGACGAACGTCACGTTTACCATTTTGACACTCTACAGTTTCATGATCACTACATGTCATACGTATGAATGCAATAAGTCTGTCTGTATGAACAAACAACCAATAGATTTATTTATCCTAAACTTTTACACAATTTCATGATTAAATTGTTCCTAACTTCTCTTGGTAACTACACAAACCGCATACGTTGCTGTAACCAGTCAGTAGCGAGCAGTGCATCCATTCTGCCTGCTCATGCATGTTCACCCATCCTGGTTAATTCTTCCAACAGAGTGAAAATGACCCAGATGTATCAAAGTGGAAGTTGTGATTAAAAACTGGTTCATTTCTCTAAATGCGAAGAGCGAGAGCTTCACTGCTTCCTTTGCTAATTACATTTTACTGAACCATGTTTTAATGCTCCAAAGGGAGTGATTTAACTTCACAGCCTACAAAGTGACCCAGTTATATCATTTTTGGTGAACTGGCTGTATTTTAATAAATTCTATCAAGAAAAGTATAAAAAATTATTAATCTCAGAAAGAATTTGTAATGTGATACATTTTTGTCTTTTTTTTCCTACTGACTTTCCATAGACAGCACAGCATTTGCAACTAGATAAATGACGCGTTTAAAGGACAATATTTGACTATTTTCCCAGACATCTGTTCATAATCATTAAAAGTGAGTCTTTTGTCCCTTCTGTTTAAAACTTTAAAATATTTACGTCATTGTGAGGTTTAAGGAGTCTTTATTAAGAAATCTTACTGAATGTAAATTCGGTGAGTATTTAGTTGATATCCACTCTCCCTTTTTGAGATTCATACATTAATGTTGTATATTGTTATAGCAGACATCAAGTTAATAAAGGGACCATAATGTTTTACTGGTATTGTTGGATTGAGGAGCTTTTTCAACACATTTCCAGCAGAATGTTTTTCTCATGGGGTTTATTTTTGGAAAGGCTCTTGGAGAAAACGTGAGTTTTCGTTGCTTTAGCTCTTATTTTCAGTTGCAACGGAGATGCTGGTAGCCTGATGGATCTGGACTCTTTGCCAGTTTGTAAAGAAAACAGGAATCTCTGCAATCTGAAGATTTAATTGTTCTTAAGAGTTTGTTATAACTGCTGGCTGCGTCTAAAATGTTTAAACGGTCCAGTCGGTACAGATCATAACTCTGTACAAACAAGCCAGTAAAACATTACAAGCAGCTAGTGACGGGATGTGATCCACTATCCAATGTTTCATTTTCTCAACTATTGACTAACTTATGGGTGTTACCAGCTTTTAATAAAAGAAATATTTAACATATTTAAAACGTGATGCCTCAGTGCATTAATTGGCCAATGGATGTAAGTTTCCATCAAAAACTTTGAATGTGTTGATTTATCATAGCGGCATGGAGTATCATTGGGACTTTACAGCCAGAACTACTTTAATAGGAACTATTTGTTTTCCACATATTAAATGTGTGTGTTGTTGGGGTATAAAAATAACTACGGAGAAGCTGGTGGTCCGTTGAAGTCAGATATGCTTTTACTTCTAAATGCAGCGTGTCACACAGGAGTCTCCAACTCCGTCCTCAAGCTAGCTTTCTGCAGGCTTTAGTGTTTCCCTGCTGCAACATACCTGATCCAAATCAATGACTCCTTAACAAGTAGCTGCAGAAGATGAGCTGTTGGAGAGGTTTATTTGAATCAGGTGTGTTGTAGCAGGTGAAATGTCTTGATGAGATGACAAACTGTTACACGCTGCAGATAAAATGAGAAAAGTCTGGATGAGATTCTCACTGAGGAAGAATTTTTTTTTTGTCTTTCTTCAAAGCAAGTAGCTGCTGTGAAGCAGCTAGCCGATTATTTTTTATCGGGGGTTAAATGTTTTTGGTGCGTGAGATGTTTTCCATTGTTGGCCGCCTCAGTATTTACTGATGTTGTGGATCAGAGGGAGGTTTGGTGAGCGTTATGATGAAAACCTCATGACTAATCCATGGAAACAGAATTGACAATCAGCCAAGCGTTCCTTTCATGTGCATGAGGTCAACAGATTGTACTCTGAGGCGGCGGTAAAGGCATCTTTAGATTCCATTAGAGGATACAATTTCCACATCACGCTGTCTTCAGAAAAGATGGGAGTCCTTATTTTGTCAGTAGACGCAGAGATGATTGTGGAATTACTGCTGAGCTGCGTTTTCTTTCTCCTTGTCGACACAAATCGGTGAACTAGTGATTCATTCTTTCATGGCCTCATCATAACAATAAAATGTAGCTGTATTTGCCATTTCAGTCTATTCTATGCACATCTATGATGGTAATATACATTTTGAAACATGCACCATACTATAGTTTTGCTATACTACTCATTTCTTGCTGCAGGTTTCTACCCGGAAATGTGAAAGCCTGGGTCTGTATTTCTCCTGCTTGCTGTCTCTCTCCTGGTCTCCCTTGATGCACCCTTCTTTTTAAAGGAATAAAGCTACAAAACACAAGGATGAAAAATAAAACTACTTCCGGGATTGTTTTAAGGTAAAATTAAAACTAATAGAACGTTAAGAGCTCATAAAAGTCCATTTTGCATAACATGTCCCCTTTTTTAAAGAGTATTGAATTAATCTTTATCTGACTATTAACATAATACAGAGGACATGCATGACAGACTTGAGGTAAAATGGCTGCAGTAATGTTCTCTCTTTGGGAACATGAGTTGTGTTTTAATGTAAAAGATCAGTCAGTGTTGTAAAAACATTCTTCTTACGGTACAATCTCTTCTTCCTGTCTAAATATTCTTTGAAGAAAAAAGCATAAAGTTCTAGGACATGGCTGGTGTTTGCCTCGTTTTTTGTAGTGCAGCTCCATTAATGCAAAGAATTACTGACATTTGCCCCATTTATACCAATCGGTTGAGTAAAACTATTTGACCCAACTGCTGTCACAATTGTGTGTATTCAGTTTTGTAATGGCTGGATGAAGGTTAATCAATACATTTTTCTTCACATTACGTCTATCTGTCGTTTCCCAATATTTCAAATGTGACTGCCATCCCAAGTGACATCATGTCGTCTCTCATTAACCCACATGCAATAGAAAAAACCCATCCAAGCCACTGGGCTTGAAGTAAAGACATGGTGGTCAAAGCCACTGATTCTTCAGTGTTTTAAGGTCTTTGTCCCGCTCAATAACTGCAGCAGGTGGAGTTATCATTTACATCCTGTCGGACTTATTTTGTGACCAAATGGTTGAAGGCAAAGTTCAGTCCTTTCATGGAGCCTTGATATCTTAACAATAACAGCATATGTAGTCTAAATGAAGGGACATTTATGTTTAGCAGAAAAAATCTTTCTTGTATCACATTTACCTGTGTAATAGCCGTTTTTCCTGTCAAGGACGAGGACACTGGTTTCTTTAGATTGAGAAGAATATAAATTTAATAATGAAGAATAAAAGAAGTAGAACATACATTAAACAAGAATCCCTCCAGAGATCTGTCGTCACACAGAAGTCTGGAACTATTGTTCCCGGTCACTTAGAGACACCTTTGTTTAAAGACTTTGAGTGAGTCAATCTGAAGCCTGTTCTTATGATATGACAACAAAACCGAGATCTCGTCTAAACATTTTCCTGATGAAAGGACGCCGGCCTTGCAGATGGTTTAATAAGGTCAGAATGACATCAGTTTGGGAGCCTTATAGTCAGACCTTTCAGCTAGACATTAATTAAGAGCAAGATAATTAAGCTAATATATTAAATTTCCTTAACACCTGCTAAATGCAGATAAAGATGCTGTCATGTAATGCATATCTTACTGTTACATGAATGTAGGCACTTTCCATTAAAGGAAAATTTAAGAAAATGTGTAATGTGCAGTTGGGCAGTAATTATTTATTTTAGAAATATTTGAATATACAACATATATTCCTTCACTCCATATTTAATTAAAAATATATGATTATGTTTTATATAGCGATAAATCAACATTTGGAAGCATTAACTTACAGATTCATGCTTAAATAAACATGTTCCTCATGTTTTCCAATAAACCTAAACTTTGGCAAACATTTTTCATATTAGTTTTTTTCTGCTTTGTCTTTTTATTTTACTTTCAAATGCCTGGACACAGCTTGACATGGAAAAGATGCGCTTTGTTACAATAATTTATCCTTTTAATGAAATGTAGATCAATAATTTAATTACTTCATTTTTGAATTCAATGAAATATCTAGTCACTTGACTGTAAGTCAGATATTTGTCTCAACTCTGTTCGAAAATCTATAATTAATCTTAATATACAGAAGTCCTAAAATGATTTAATTCCTTCAAATGTCTTTGCATTTCTCACTGAATTTATTTCTGGATCGATTTAAGGAATAAAATATCTATTATATACATGCATTTACCCAAATTAACACAGTGGATTCTAACATGAACATTCAGTTGAGTAACAGGAAAATTTAGCTTTAATTTAAATTTAAGAAACTAAAAGTGAAGCTATTTGTTGCATAACTCTGTTCAAGTGCAGTGGTTGCGTATTAATACTGCTTTCTGTAAATGTTTGCATAGACATGTCTTCCTAAAACGAGCAAAACCGACGTCATAAATGATCTAATGTGTAAATCTTTTCACTGTAAAGGCAATAAAACATCCCATGTGCATGCAGAAATGTATAAAAGATGGTTGGGATGCAGCTGTTTTGCATTGAAAGAGTAAAGGATCTTGGTGAAGTCAGGGATTTCACACTGTGACCAATAAGTGTAAAAATGCTCAGCTTTAAAACTTACATCCGAGTCCAGACCGCGTTACCCAGACGAGCATGTCGGCTCTAATCCCTCGCTGTCTGGAAGCACTGACCTCCTTTGTTCAGTTGATGGCTTATTACCAGTATTGATTTTGGCTTCTTTATATTACAGACTTCCTGCAGGGAGCCAGATGACCCATGCACATATCAGATACTGTTGGCTGTTGAGAATACTGGCAGAATCAATTCAGCCTGCTCAAAACAAACTGTTTATTCATTTATACTTTTAAAGATGGAAGGATGAGCATTTAATTGAAGCGGAGCTGGATTAAATGTCCTTATTGTGATGCTCATGGATCATTTTGCTGTTTGGCTTTTTTGATCGTAGCGCTGAGTGGAGCTTCTAGAGGACTTCATTTCATCTGCAGTGGTTGGATCTGAGCTTTGAGTGGCTGGAAAATATGTAAGTCCTCAGTTTTTAGTGTTTATTTTATGAGTTAAGTGTTCGTGGTCTCCTTGTTTAATGATCAGAATGAAAACTGCATAAATGCCACAGTTTTTAACCCTTTCTGGTGCAGTTATAGCATTTAATATAAAATTTCTACACTTAAATATTTTATAGTGTACTTATGCACAGTGTTTTGACAGCTAAACATGGCCACTCTGTAAACATCTGACAAGTTATTTTATTATTAATCATGACAGAAACTCACAGCTGTATTGTGTAGCTGAAAATAGCAGCTGGCTTATATGCCAGCACATCTGCTTCAGATGATCCAAATCCACAGCAGAGGTTTAGGTTCCCCCCTCTCCCACGTTGCTACCAGAGATGTTTGCTTTGCTCACCATGGTATCGGTGATAGTTGTGATCCTGAAGATGTCAGTTTGCGGTAAACAGAAACGGATATTAAGTACCATCCATAAAGAGTGTTGGAGAGTCGCATCTCCTGGGATGCAGCAGCGGGGAACGTTGCAAAGCAGGAAGTCGATGGTTATGAGACTTAAACACGATAATGACTCATACAGGGAACATGTGTAGAAGCTGTATTACAAACATATTCTACCAGTTAAATGGTTTTTACAGGAGCGATTTCTGCAAATGTCTAATCCATAGAACAGCTGTTGTAATTTCATTAAAGTGGTGTGCATGTACATCAACTGTAAGGTTCTCAAATGTTATTTTTAACATAATTTACCTAAAATTTCTGTTTTTAAAATGTTTCAATTGGATACCAATCCATGATAGTCATGGAAATGTCCACAATTGCAATTTATGAATTATTTAGTTATTTATTACATTGAGTTTTTAATCATAATGAAGTTAAAATCTCAGCGTGACCAGCTGGTTGTTACAAGATGCTGCAACTCGGAATTTCTCGGGTTTGATGTGGGACGAGGTTTAGAGCAAAAATGTTTGATCAGTTTCATATCAATAAGCAGAAATTTAGCCATGCATACCTCAAAACTCTTGTATTAATTAAACTCAGGCATCTGAAATGTGAAATTAAATCCCACATTGTCTATTTTTAATACTTTTGTTAGTAAAAGAGAACTTTCTTTCCAAGATGCTGATTAATGACAAAAGCTGAAACAATATATTACCATCTGAAAATAATTATAGTCTGTCTGTAAATGAAAGAAAAATGATCTCTGGAGAACCTGTCTGCATTGAGGTTGGTCACCAAGACTGAGGTAGTTTCTATTTTTCATGTTGATGGTTTTCTGGTCATACTGGGAGGAGCTTCTGGACATACTGGAGTGCCTTGGCACCCCCCTGAGGAGACTACATATATTTATATAGACATATTTATTAAAATGCAACTTTGCCATCTTGTATAACTCAGCTATATGACATGGATTAGAATTGCTCATTTTGCTGCATGAGCTCAGAGGAAATCCTATGTGAAACTAGCATTAGTGCTTTGTTTGGTTTTGAAGCTTTCAGTGTGACTTATCAGACTAGGACAGTGTTTTTATAACTCAGGTCTGAAGTACAAATTTCTTCCACAAGTATTTCAAACCGCTGTGACTTCATACTTAGATGAACTTTACGTGTGTGGAACAGAAAGTCGGGATGCTTGCCTTTTACCCACAGTCTCTGGTGTGTGTGTGTGTGTGTGGAATAAAGGTTGGTTACAGCCAGTGTGTGAACTAAAACACAGTAGTTGATTCACAGTTTTCAGATCAGCTCTCCATTACAGAGTAACAGAGCAGCTCCATGCTATTAGAAAAACCCAACATGGTGAAAATTCTATCAAACTGTTTGTACTCGCTCAGGCGGTTGTTTAGACGGGTCGATGTGAAAGTGTAATGGAAATTGTTAAAGCCAAATTTTTTACTTTACATTTGAAATTTAATTTAAAGAACAAATGTTCTAAAAAGCTTTGAGCTCTAAAGGCTTATATTTGCTAAATATATTTTGTTAAGTTTTGATACGTGGCTGTGAAGCTGCCAATCAGAGTTTTGTTGAAATGCAGAGTTAATGGCAGCGACACAGTTTTTTGACTGTGTAAACCTGTTCTTATACTTCTGAAATACTGTTCTTATTAAAGAAAAATGAAAGGCTGGTCTACTCGCGTTTTAATTTACAAGTTGCACTATGAACTAAAAACGAAGGAAAGACAGAGCGTAGCAGTAATAAACACACTTTAACCTTCAGCGATATCGGAGGTCATAAAGTCTTGATGCAGGCTTGTCTGGAACTGGAAAAGTTTTCTGTACTGGTGCACAATTGTTCTTTACTCCATCCAGCCGCTTTCCAAAATGAAGTTTAAATGAATTGGAGATGACGTGCTCATACTTCTCTCTTCACTCGGCTGCCATGGTAACAGCAGAGTCTTCAGATTTGTTTTGCTGCAAAAGAGAAAGGAAAGCAACAAATCTAAATGGGTTTGCTGAATTGTGCTTTTAAAGATGTTCTTTAATGCTTTTCTTATGTTTTCCTACTAGGATTTTTATAAAACGTGTCTGACAACACACAATTTTACTCTTTTCGAAGAATATTCAGTAATTTTAAGAATCGTCTTTATTTCTATTAGATGGATATTATTGAACTTTTTTTAAAGCTAAATCCCTTTTTGAAATTGTGTTCATGTTTAAGCAGCAAACCAGTAACGTTGCAAGCGGCAGAACTTCTAACAAACACTGCGACAGATCCCATCTGTCTCCTCTAAATGGCAACAAAGTGATTTAATCTGTTTTCTGATTACATTCCACTTACTTTCCAATAATTAATCCTACTGATGGACACTTGGTACAGCAAAGTTTATCTTAACACAGACTGTTTATCCAGTAGCTTGAGCTGAACCACTTTTTCAAGTAGGCCGTTAAACACGACATCTTCAGCTCTCCTCTTCCTCGCCGTCCACACAGCAGCTGGTTCTTTACAAGGCTTTTGGATGTTTTATTTGAAATGACTTGTAGTTATATCTGAAACAAGATATCTTTGTCTTTTGTGGCCTCAAACAGTGAGGGCTCGATTAATCAAATGTCTGTGAAAAGGCCTCCCCTGCAAAAACATTATGCAAGTGAAACATTTAAGTGTAAAAGTCCTGCTTATAAATCCCAGCTGAGCATGTTTTATGGATGTTTCGATGACACTCGGCATGTTCCTCTGAGCATCCACGGTGAAGGTAAAGTCTGACTCACTCGAACAATAACAAGAACTTTTTTGAAAGGTTTTCAATCGCATCACAAGAAGAAAAAAAAGCTCAAATTTGGATGCTTGTGTGGTGGAAGAGTGGAAGAATTGGCAGCGTTCGAGTGGTGGAGAGCACGTTTTATATGCAGAAAACTAATTACTTCTTTAACACACACATTTGTTTCAGCCGTAGCCTGTGTCTCAATTCCGGGTCTGTATCTTTTAAACACGCAGACTACGTAGGCTACAAAGTGTTTGCGCAGTCTGCGCAGTCCAAAGTGCGTCTGCCGTTTAAAACTAGACAGCCAGTGTACGAGCATCACATCACGAGACCTCCGCAAATTAATATTTTATCCAATTAATTATCCCGATATTTCACAAAACACGTGCATACAAAGTACTGGGTCAATTTTATTTTTATATATTTATATATATATATATATATATATATATATATATAGACAAAATAATAATCTTAGTTGTATATACATATGTTTGCATCTGTGTGTTTGCATCTGTGT
>JBAMHX010000021.1:4253326-4263693 GCA_037177515.1 Pseudomugil tenellus
AACTCTGTTCGCTCTGCAGAGTCCTTATCTACTTTCAAAAGCAGCTAAAGACGCAGCTCTTTAAGCAACATTTCTGCTAAATGAATGTAATAATGTAATAATGAAAACAAAATTAAAAATGAAACTGCTGTGTCATGTTGTTGCTTTTAATAAAAAAGTTAACATTCAGTTTGTCATGCACAGTTATCAATATTTTCCATATTAAAATCAGCAGCCTGTGCCAATTGAAAGTGTTTTTATGAGGACAGGTGTATGTTTAATGCTGTAACGTCATATAGACGGTGACACAGTGGCTATAGCACAGTCTACTGATTGTTGGTGCATTATATTTAGGAAACTATTTAAATAGATGCATTCATGTAAAACATGATCCAGACGACACAGAGGTTGAAACACATCTTTGACAGATTTTATCAGTGCATTTTATTTAGAAAAATACTTTTTTTTTAATCTGCTGCCACACTCTTGTGAAATAAATTTATTCCTAATAAATGACAAAACAGTTAAAGGAGCAAATAGTTAAATTGCTTTATTGTGAGATTTGAGCACAACCTGTTGACGAGGGGTTTCCACATCTGGCCCGAAAGATGGAGCGTTTACTTGCAACCTTTCTCAAACACAAAGAAATGAAGGACTCGTTCCCTGTCATCTGCAGAGCTGAATGACAGGAGAATTGTGGAATTCTGCCATTTGATTCCGGTGTGCAGAGAAGCGATGCATCTAAAGGTTGCTCTTCCAAACTGGTCCTGGACAACCCTGTTGTGGAACAAAACAAATGTGCCACGAGCCACACCTCCTCTCTGTTTCTCTACCGTCTGCCTGTGCAAACAAATGTGCAAAAACAAAATTAATTTTATGAAACACATGGAAGTAACTTGTAAATATTACGTAGGTATTACAGTACAAGAGGTTGCTCTGAGTCAGGCCGTAATGCTTTTAGGTGTTATCATACAAGGCCAAGTTCTGTCCCTTTTTTATTTTCTGTTTTTATTCACCATTTTGCTTTGAAGATGCACTGTGGCATAGCTCCCCTGCTAACAAACACAATTTCAGCAGGCTATAAGCTACCAGAGGCATCTTCATCCAAACACGCAGCGAGAATCCTGCTGAGGAGTTTGAGATTCATTCTTTACGTTGAAAGACCACAAATCATTTGCAAAGTTTTTTTTTTAAAGAGATCAGAAACACATTTTAAGATTTACAACGCCTGTCCTAACCTGCCGTTCTTCAACCCAACGCCCCAGATGTTTGAGAACTTGTGAAACTGAAGCTCTGTTTTATTTCTGTGCCTAAGCAGGTAGGATGAGGCGGCTTGGGATGAAAGGAAGGTCAGGTCAAAGGTGGGGACAATGAAGGAGGGAAAGGACTGAGAGGCATCTGCCTTCATACCTGCAGCTCAGTTTACAGGCACCATGGCGACCAGAAAGAAGCTTTGCATAGTCCCCAGCTTGATTTAGGGATATGTGCTTTCTGCCATCCAAAGCTAAAAACCGGGGAACCCCCCCCCCACACACACACACCAGTATTTCTGCTTTATTGGTTTTCCTCGTATATAAATCTGGAATTCCTGCCGGTAATCTGTTCAAAAAAATTTGCACATATTTTTCACATTTTGGAAAAAATAAACTCGTACTTGAAAAATGACTTTAATTTGTCTCCTAAAAGTGTGATTTCTCACAAAGCAGCCCAGAAAATATCCAGTCAGAGCATATTCTGCAATATACAGCAAAAGGATGGCTTTCACTTTTACAACGCAACGAGGGAAAGAATGTGGATTTATTTTAGACTGGTTCTCTGCCTGGTAGAAATACTTTATATTGGCTCAAACTGCATAAATGCTGCACTCTAAAGGAGATATTCCACATTTTCTGGGTTTTGTGCAGCTACTGTCTCTTCCAGTAGAATGGAACGGGCATGGGAAAGGCTGCAGGATTTTATTTATATACAGGTGTTTTTGATCTTCATCTCGAGTTTAATAAATTCAGGAAGGCCAACAGAACAGTGCAGTCGTGGTTACACAGAGATGCAACAAATACTAAGCTTTTGACCATCTACTTCATCTGATCATCTGAGGTGATCACCTAGCTGAACATTGACTTTATTGCTTTCAGAAGCCCTCATGAGTGCAAACCCAAGTGCACCACATGTCTTTTACTCTCATATCTGCAGGTAGTGTTCCCTCTTGGAAGTCATTTTTCATGAGTTTGCATGTGGAGGTGAACATGAAAAAAAGTCTAAAAAAAAAAGGTGCATAAGGATTTGCTAAACACTTTTTTTGCCTCTGAGTCAAGGCAGCAGACAAGCATGCGAACCTGCTTAGATGGCATTTACGGGATGTTTGAGGATTAAAAGTTTAAGTTGACATACTGAAGTTCAAAGTAAATTTAAAGTTAAAGCCTGTTTCATTTGGAACATATATCACAGCTTTGATGTGTCCTGAAACTCTGAGGAAATATCCTTCCAACAGTGACCAGTAAAATACTGTGTGCCTTAGATGGTTTCCAGCACTTGTTATTTGGGTAGTTTGTGTCCAGCTTATGAGATATTTATCAAAGAGGGAGAGTCCTGCAGTGCACGATCCATATATAAAGGGATATATGGATAGGGGATTTTAGTTGGTATATCTAAATGAGTACTATGAAAGTGATGAGCCAGAACAGCTGCAGATTCTTTAGTGTTGAGCTTTTTCTTGTACCGCATTACATTCACAGGAAGGCATGATCGAAATCTGATCAAGTGATAAATCTCTGGCATGCTAAGCAGTTTTCATGCTGCAAGCTAGTGATTCAAATAATTTACGAGCACCAAACATGAATTTCTACATCATCCTGAGCTTGAACTGTATCAGAAAGGTCCCTTTCAGAAAGCTGCTGTGGAAAGAAATTTCAACCAGATTGTTGAACTGGTTTCATATCTGTAAATGTTCAGTTTAATTGACAAATTAGAGAAAAATGAGAGAAAAGAAACTTTCAATGAACATCATTAGAACCCAAACATCTTCTAAATATGAGACCAAATAGAACAATTAACGGAATTTTACTCTTATGAGGCTGAAAAAGTTTCCTGTGGCTTGTAAACAGTCACCATAGTGACAGGGCTCATATGTTCTTCCAGGCATCGTTTGTACTTAATGGCTCAAGTACAAAATAAAATTTTGTTGATTGGGCACATCAGCCTTAGTCCTTGATTTTAGTTGTTCAGGTGAGCTTTAGTGAGAACAAGCGTTTTCTGTGGCTCTCTCGGGATGACACATGCAGCTTTTGTTTATTCTTAGAGGGCAGGCTCAGCTAGATGGACAGCAGGTCAATGTCAGGCCCTGGGCACCCGGCGGGGTCTGCGATTGCCGACCTTGGCCCGCTGGGGTCTGTTCCCCCTGACTGCAGGGGGCTCTGGCTGGGATCTCGCTCCCTCGCGTCCTGGACAGATGCTGTGTTGGCTCTGAGTGGAGTGGCTTTGGTCCTTGTTTGGGGCTGACTTCTGGTTGCACTGGTCTGCTCAGAGTCACCTGAGTATGTTCATGTTTCTGGAAACACTTTTCACCTCGTATGTTTTGCATGTTAACACAGACACTAAGCTTTGGGTTTATTTACTGACAACCATTTTCCTTATTTGTGTTTTACATATTTTGCTCATTCATCTCTGGTGCTCCTGGCATCTGATTTCATCTTCCCGCAGGGCCCATGAGATATACTTTATATTTATGTTCAGGTGTGATGGATGATTTAGTGTGTGTAGTCAGATTGCAGCAGTCCACCCTCCCTTTTGTATTTTTTTGGTACTATTTTGCTTTCTCGTCTTTCTGTTCTTTTTCTGTCCTTCTGTCGGGTCCAGCATGACATGTAAATTCTAATAAACATTTAGCTGAAATAAATAAAGAACTCAGGGTGGGCAGAGCGCAGGCCCAGGTCCCCAAGAGCCCTCAGTCCTCTTACCCATAGTTCTATACACCCCCATACACACAGACACACCCATGCACACAATGATCCATCTATACCAACCCATCCTATTCTCTCCGCCTACACACACCCACATACACCTATCCCCTCACTCTCTGCCCACCCGACCACACTCTCTCCCCACTCCCTCACCTACCTCCCAAGATGACAAACATACAGACTCGGATCCATTCACATCCCTCCTCCCTGCCCCCTACCACCCTTTCACCCGTCTCACACACTCACCCATCTCCTTCTCATGCTTAGCCCCCCCCCCACCACCCCCCCCCCCCCACACACACTCCCCCCCCCCCACCTAAAAACCCCCGTTTCCCACAATAACCCCTACCAGCAAAGCCAGCCCGAACCCTAGACACATTAAAATTGTGCCCCGGAATGAAGCTCCAATATTTGACCCTTTAAACATGTTCTATGTTTCGAGATTGGAAAAAATGCTTTCCCAGAATTTCAAATCTGCTCTGTTTTAAAATTAGCATTTTACACAGCATCCCTACTTTCCTTCTTTCTCTCAGTATTGCCTTCTTTATTCCACTGGGGGTGAGGCAAACAGTACACCAAGGGTACCTTGGTGCTTTTTCTATGTGTCCTGGTCCAGCACATCTGATTCAAATCAAATGGATCCAACATCTTATCAAAATATCATATAAATCTGGTGTGTTGGAGCAGGGAAACATGAAAACTTTCAGGACGAGGGCGAAGGTTTCCCACCCCTGCTTTAACTTGAAGTGATCTTGGCCTTCAGAAGACAGCAGTCAAGCTCTTATCATTAGTTAGACAGACACTTAGACTGATTGGCTGTTTCACACATGGGCTGTTTCGTATTACCATTGCTGCCTGGAAACTGGCTGAAAGCAGTGGTTTTAAATGGCTGCATCTGTATTTGTGTTTTATAGCATTAAGTTTAAGATCAGTTTGACAGTGATTCCTTGGGAATTCTATGCATTTGTCTTTTCAGAGCTTCCACCATCACCAGAATTGGTCTTTAGTTAGAGATCCAGGTAGATCCACGTCCTACAACCACCATGGGCACACAAAGCCTTCTGGGCTGCCTTCTTATGATCGCTCTAATCAGCTTTTCTAATGCTGGGCTGGTTAAGAAAATTCTGCGACATCGACGTGAGACTCTGTCACCCCTTAAAGATCACAACCTCACCCTGCCCGGTGCAGGCCATCCTGTGGTTTTCAGCCACGTCTATAACATCAACGTTCCTGCCAGTTCGCTATGCTCTGTAGACCTGGACGCACCAGAGACATCGCAGCTCCTTCCCAAGGCCACCTCCTCCTCAGGCCACCATGTCACAGAACACACAATCGATGGGGAGAACCAGATCGTCTTCACGCATCGCATCAACATACCTCGGCAGGCCTGCGGCTGTAACGACGACCTGCCAGGCTTGAAGGAGCTCATGAGCCGGCTGGAGATGCTTGAAGGGGAAGTTTCAACTTTGAGGGATCAGTGCAGCAACGAAGGGGCCTGCTGCACTGCTCAGGTCACAGGTCAGTATCTCATGCAGCCAGTACTGTAAAAAAAATAAGAAACTATTTGACTTAGTGCTTCATAAGCAATAGCATGACACCATGAGTCTACTTCAGTATGAGTAACATCTGCTGCAGTCATTAGGATGGATTTCCTTTGAAATGACTGTAGGGGTGTAAATTCCTCTGTAGAACGGAGGCCAACAAATCATCAATTAACTTTAAATGGGGCATTAATATCAATGAGACTACGAAGTCGTGATGCAGCTGAAATAAACATTAGGCCATTTGAGAAAAGGAAGTTTTTCACTGTGAAAATAAGTGGTAGTAATCTAAAAGCCAAAATCTGACATTGAAGTGAAGATGGGATTTTTTCCAAACAAACACTTCTGATTTGTCTTTTATTTTTGACCTTTTTTAAAGGTGATTTGGGAACGAAGCCTTTCTGCAACAGTCACGGAAATTACAGTACTGAAACCTGTGGCTGCATTTGTGAGCCTGGCTGGACTGGACCCAACTGCACTGAGCCTGACTGTCCCAATGGCTGCCAGGACCGTGGACGGTGTGTGGATGGAAAATGTGAGTGTTTCAAAGGCTTTGCTGGAGAAGACTGTACGCTCGAGGTCTGCCCTCTGGACTGTGGAGAACAAGGCCGCTGTGTGGGTGGCGTTTGCGTCTGTTCGGATGGGTTCTTTGGCGAAGACTGCTCTCACAGCCGATGCCTGAATAACTGTTTGGGCCGCGGTCGCTGCGATGATGGATACTGTGTATGTGATGAACCTTGGACTGGCGTTGACTGCTCTGAACTGATCTGCCCCAAAGACTGCTACGACCGCGGGCGCTGTGTGAACGGCACCTGCTACTGTGATGAGGGATTCAGTGGGGAGGACTGTGGAGAGCAGAGCTGTCCCAACAACTGTCGTGGCAACGGTTTCTGCGTCGATGGTAAATGCATGTGCAGTGCTGGGTACAGCGGAGAAGACTGCTCTCAGCTGACCTGCCTGAACGACTGCAATGGCAGAGGCACGTGCTTCAATGGGATGTGCATCTGTGACTCGGGCTATCAAGGTGAGGACTGCAGCCAGCTGGCATGTCCAAACAACTGCAACAACAGAGGCCAGTGCATAAATGGACAATGTGCCTGCGATGTCGGGTTCCACGGAGACGACTGTTCTGAGCTTTCCTGTCCCAACAGCTGCTTGCAGAGGGGACGCTGTGTTAATGGGCAGTGCGTTTGTGATGAAGGATTCGCTGGTGAGGACTGCAGCATCTACACCTGCCCTTCAAACTGCTACGGTCGTGGGGAGTGCATTGGCGGTCAGTGTGTGTGCCATGCAGGCTTCGCCGGTGTGGACTGCAGTGAACTGAGCTGTCCCAATAACTGCAGGAACCGCGGCAGGTGCATCGATGGGCAGTGTGTTTGCGAGGAAGGGTTCAGCGGAGACGACTGCAGTCAGAAAGCTTGTCTTAATGATTGCCTGGCTCGGGGGAACTGTGTCGATGGGAAATGCGTCTGTCTGGAAGGCTACACTGGAGACGACTGCTCTGTGCTCTCCTGTCCAGACAACTGCAACAACAGGGGGCGCTGCATTAACGGGAGGTGCTCATGTGAGGGTGGATATGAGGGAGAGAGTTGTGCAGAGCTGAGCTGCATCAACAACTGCCATGACAGAGGCCGGTGTGTGAACGGGCAGTGTGTCTGTGACGAGGGCTACATCGGCGAGGACTGCTCAGAGGGTAAGAAACTAAAAGTTTTGGCACTTTGCAATTCCTGAAAGTTTCCATGTGTTAAGTTTAAAAAAAAAGCTATAAAAGCAAATCCAGAATGATGTAGTTTCCTTCCATTCTCTAAATTCACTCACCACTTATCCTGAGAAAAACTATTTTGGTGGATATAAAAGAGGCTTTCGGCCTGTCTGCTCTAGGTTTGTGCGTTTTTGGCAGTTCTTCCCACCACAGCCAGATGTGGCTCTGGAGTTTGCATTAGTACTACATGCTGGATATTCAGGGACGTAGGCGATGAGAACCCATGTGAGAAAAACATCTTCAGCATATTTTTTTTTCCGTCAAATGTATCCAGTATCTCCTCCGAAGGACCTAACAGTCGGTGAGGTCACCACTGACACCGTGGACGTGTCCTGGAACAATGAGATGCTTGTCACAGAGTACCTTGTCACATATGTGCCAACCAGTCCAGGGGGTCTCCTCTTGGAGTTCACCGTCCCTGGAGATCAAACTGCAGCTACTGTGAAAGAGCTGGAGCCTGGCATCGAGTACCTGATCAGTGTCTATGCTGTCTTGAGCAACAAAAAGAGCATTCCTGTCAGTGCAAGGGTGGCCACAGGTATATTATAAGTATTTCTGAGTTGTTCATTCAGAGTAACTTAAAAAAGTTCAAACTGATTATTTTGCTTCCATTCCTGCAGATATCCCACAGCCAGAGGGTTTAAGATTCAAATCTATCAGGGAAACATCTGTAGAGGTCATGTGGGACCAACTGGACATCTCCTTTGATGGCTGGGAGATCTACTTCCGCAACACGGTCAGTCTGCTCATCTTTCGAAGACTTTCCTTCATTTTTATGAACCACTGATAGTGTGAGCTGTGCCAGCTTATTGGAAGCTTTAGTAAAACATGGATTTGTTTAAGTGCCAAGCATTAAATTTGCTGTGACATGTGGGGAACCTGAGAGAGGGCACGTTTGGTTGTCAGAGCGCTGGGGCTAAATCCGCTGCTTGGAATACGAAGCAGAAATGCTTTGGAGGAAAAGGAAAGGTCTGTGGCAGCTGATAAGTCAGAGCCTTCTCATATTTTCTAGCTTCTACTGGGGCTTTAAATATGTTTTCATTTTTTAACCTCTGGTTCATTTTGGTATCTACACAGATTTATCAGTTTATTACTTGCAATGTTTGACTGTTGCCAAATCCATTAACACGAAATGGCTGAAACGGGAAGGCTATACTTTACTTTGAAAATGATTGCAGTTTTATAAAGCTTCCAGATGTGTTACAAGAAGCACTGATTATAACAGACAAATTCTTGAATTAGACCATGACAAGGCAGTTGTAAAGTTGAATTAAATTTAAAGTGAATGTGAAAATAACTTTGGTAAGAAGAGAAGCCAGAAGCAGATGCATAAAACTGCTGGATGACTGCAAGAATCAATATTTTTATTGCAATTACCCATCCTCACATTTACAGTAATTATGCTCCATACTGCATAATGTGCAATAATGTCAGCGATGTCCAGTTTTAGCTGCGGGGACTGGAAGAAACCGGTAGTGTGCTCATGTACAAACAGAAGTGTAAAAACCAATGTGGTACTACTTTTTAAAATAAATTTATAATTGATGCATCAGAAGGTAAAAAGTAAATATATTGTTGTCCTAAGAATGCAGATGTTTTTACTCTTAACAGTTATTAATAGAAAAAAAACACAGATGTCATTTCAGTTACAATGAAAACTTTTTATCCCCAATGATGATAAAGAAAAGAAAAAAACAAATACAACACTCACACAGAACAAATAACATAATGTATAGCTTTTAGATGTTCCTAACCTTACTGTCTTCGGCGGGTTTCCATACATTCCATCCTCATAACTTTATATTAAATGTTTCACATGTTTCTGCAGAAAGAAGAAAATGGAAAAGTCGTGAGCACCCTTCCACCCTCGCAAACAGAGTTTCTCCAGTCTGGACTCGGACCTGGACAGGAGTATGAGGTCTCAATCAACATCATCAAGAACAACACCAGAGGACCTCAAACATCCAGGAAAGTCACTACCAGTGAGTTTCAAGCTCAAGGGATGCATTGCTGAAGTTTGATTGGCGTTTGGTGGATGAAAAGCTGCAGTCAGATTGTTTTTGTGCTTTTCTGGCTCCTGTTAACAGCTTGGTTAGGTACCAAAACCTGTTGCTTAAGCACATATGAATAAAAACACATTATGGTCAGAGTAATTCCATAATGAGGTTTTGGTTATGACAGGAAATCCCTGTCAATTCCACAATCCTCATCTAATAGAAATTAGAAAGTATAATAATTCAAACAAGTTGAATCTGTCTAGAGCGACCAAGTCTTAAGTCTCAAGTTGTTGTTTTTATTGTAAAGATATATTATATTCATAGACCTTGTCTGCTGCATACTGAAATGTTTTATTGCACAATCACACGGTAGATTACTTTGTGAAATGTTTTCAAAACTCTTATGCAACCACAGCACGCATTGCCAAACTTCCTCAGTTGTGTGTGGAAAAGTCTGGATCTGTGCTGGTGGACTCCTAGGATATCCCTTCATTTAATCCTGATGTTAGTTATTTGTGTGGGCCGAAACTTGACTCTGCTCCGAGTGAGGGGAGGTTGGGTTTTCTTCTTTTATCCCTGGAGATTCTTTTAGGATGGATCCAAAACATGATAAAAAGGGGTTTCCATGAGACATCAGGTAGTAAACAAGTCACATCTAAAAGAGAGAATAGCATATTACATGATTACGTTTCCTGCAGTTACTTCTGTGTCTTTATAGAGCCAAGTCAACTTTTACATAGGTTGTTTGTGTGGACTGTCCTTCATTACATTAGATTACAGACATTTAGCAGACGCTTTTCTCCAAAGCGACTTACATCTGAGAATACAGACACAAGCACTAAATCAAACAGTAGAGGACATCATAGATAAATGCAGTCGAACTGCTGTAGTGTAGTTGGGTACAGGTGTTGCCTGCAGTGCTAGGTGCACTATTTTTTTTTTTTGTTCCCTATGTTCATTAGATCTGAGTTTCTACAAAGAGCTGGAACAAATTACTCATGTTAGTATAATTTCCTATTGATCACAACTAAATGCAGAAATGTTGCTTAAAGAGTTGCGTCTTTAGCCTGCTTTTGAAAGTAGATAAGGACTCTGCAGAGCGAACAGAGTTTGGCAGTTCGTTCCACCACCG
>JBAMHX010000021.1:4263793-4280440 GCA_037177515.1 Pseudomugil tenellus
ACTGTACCAGACACAAGGATGTATGACGTACATTGTACGCCATAACAATATGGAACCAGAAAATTCCACAACAATAGTTTGGTGCATTTTGCAAAATGCATAATATGATCATAGATGTGCATAGGATAGAGTGTGTGATGGCAAACGTAGCATAATATGGCCCCTTTAATGTACAAGTTATTTGTAATGTGGACATAATCCTTAGAAACCCGGTAGCACGGCGGTTTTCCTCTTGTTTGTTATGGCGTCACTATGACCTAAAAATAAGAACGCCTTACATGTCTCCACCTCACTAACGAGTATCTCTGTTTCAGTCTCTGAAAAGTTAAATTTACGTGCCTCTCGGTTGCCATGATTCACTGTACAATGCCACAGACACTCTTTGATTCATATGCTGACATGTATGAGCTGCTTTGCATTGACCATCTATGTTAGAAAGTGGGTGTGTAGGGGCGGGGATGTGAACCAAAATCACCTGAAGAACCTTCTAAGCAAAGTTGTGATTTATAAAAGGAAATTGCGTGTAATGTTTTTCATATCAGACTTTTACTTTAGCTACCTACTAGCCTACATTCTAGGCAAAGTTTTATAAATGAGGCCCCTGCTCTTTCAACACATTTTCTATGGCTATGTTCAGACTGCAGACAAATGTAATTTGTTTCCCCCTAAAGTGACTCGGGTGAGAATCTTGCATGACAGTGTGAACGCTCTGAGTCACATGGAATTGGACATTTTAAAATCCCATGTGGGCCAATTTTGAATGTTGTTTTAAATCTGATACAGGTCTAATGCTGAATTCTTTTTAATGAGACTGTGGTCTGATAGCCAAGTGGTCCAAATTCGAGGTCAAGCTATATTGATACAGCAACAGGGAAGGTTTAATTAGTGGGAAAAACTACGGGAATATTCCACTCCTCAACAGCTTTAAAATCCATCCATGGCAACTAACTTCAACGGCTGACAATGAGTGGGTATCCATGAGACTTTTAATTCCTCTTATAAACAGATGAATAAACATACAAACAGCTAATTGTGAGTGGAATTGACAATTCGGAATTAAACTTAATTCCGAATAAAATGTCTGGTTTATTCTGCTTTTTAAAGCCGAATTAAATAATTCTTCTGCCGTGTAAACATTTATTCTGCCTTGTTAATTGTTGTTAATTCCTTGCAAATTCAGTGCATGCTCATTACTTTTTCCTGCCTCAATGACTGTCATGCACAGACTTCGGCCTACCGTCTTAGCTATATTTATTTCTCTATGCTCAAAAAAGTATAGTACACTTGTGTTAGAGCTAGTACTTCAAGAATATAATCAATATTGAAACAAAAACATTTTGTATCATGTTGTTTTCCACGATAAGGCGAGAAGCAGAAAGCGATTAATGTATTTCCGCTATGCGTGATGTCGAATTTCAGAGAAGGTGAATTAATGTGTTGCCATGTAAATCTTTATTCAGAATTAACATTTTCATGTAAACTTGAAGAAGAATAATTTCATTCGTAATTATTAAGTCACAATTTAAAAACATTATCTAACTGTACCCATTATGAGACATGTTTGTCACTGATCTTTTGCACGTGCAGAGCACTTCAGGGCTGTAATTTGGTCATGTGAATGGAAAAATTGGAATCTGAGTAATGACACTTGCAATATGAATGTAGCCTTAGTCATTTAGGAGACACTTTTCTCCAAAGCATTACATCTTAAAGTGCAGCAAAGTTGGAGTCATTAGTGTAGTGTCGACTATACCAGACTCAAAGACCTGCAGTGCAATTGTCCTGATTTATAAAACAAAACAAAAACAAGGCAGTGGGCTCTAATATGAAGTAGTGGTATGCTCCTTTCCTTGCAGTGCAAAACTTCTGAAGGTCATGCATGGCTGTGATGCTTCATGTTCTCAAGTCCTGTATACACTTTACAAGAACAGAATTGGTTCAAGCTGGGGCCCTGAAACAACTTCTGCATCTCTGATGGAGTTTTGGGTTTATTTTGCATCTTTTTTTTATAGTCCTGGATGATCTTTCATTATTTTTTTTGTACTTGCCTCAGCCATCTCAACATGATCAACGTCATGGAAAACAAACAACAAAATGTTTCCAATCACACTATAGTTGTCTAACACCACATGAGAGAAACGTTCTGCACAGCTGAAGAGGCGAGAACAAGCTGCCAGATGATGTCACTCTTTTCACAATTTTTTCTGTTCTTGCAGAGGATGTTCGGATCTTTATGATCACAGAAGCATACTGCCCAGAGAACTGACAGTACAAGGAAATCCTATAATAAGACCCTTTTTATTAAAAAATATATTGGTTGATGTGGGGGTGAGGGATTGAGGTGTATTTTACATACGCTTTTATTCCTTTTTAATGAAAATGACCTTTTAATGTTCTTACAAAAACATTTCAATAAATTGCACATAAGCCAGAAATCATGTTAAATCATGACATGAGCTCTTTTCAGCATAGAGTATAAAAACATTCTGACTGCTGCTATTCTCTATAGTTTTCATTTAATTGGATTATTTTAATCAGTTAATTGTTGTAAACATTGTAGGGATTCATTATGTCATGCATCTCTGTCTAACACTCTACTATTAATATCTTTTTAATACCTCATTCTCATTCTGGAATGCGCTGCTGGGTGGCTGCAAACTGTAGTAGCTCTGTCTTAACTGTCATGTTTTTTTGTAATATAGGCATCTTTTTTAAGACATGAGCTTTCAATGTGGGTTGTCCAAGAGGACTTTTCACGCTGGTAAGAAGCTGTGCTATACAGGATATTTTTTGCATATTTTTTCTGCTCTTTCAATACTTTTTGTGGTGAGTCTCCATGGTAACGAGACTTATTTACCACCAAGATCAACTGATAATGCTCTCCAAATTCAAGATTATCAGTGAAATAACACTTCTAATCTAAATGGGCTTGAAAAGAGAGAAAATTATGCAGGGCAGGAGTGAGGCAAAGAGAAAAGATGTGAAGATTTAAATAGTTTCTTCCAGTTGTTGTGATGGGTAACATTAGCTCGCTAGCTAACAGAACTGACGACCTCCAGATGGTAACAGAACATATCCCAGACTGTAGTGAGTCTGTACACAGCTTCAAGGCGGTCTAAACAACAAAGTGGAAAACTAATGGGAGAAGGAGTTGCAGTACTGATTATCCAGCTTTGGTGCCATCCTGGACATGTTACTGCAAAAGAGAAGATCTACACAAGAGACATGGATTTGCTAGCTGAAATGAGCTACATGCTAGCCCCATGAGCCTACAGCTTTCCTGTCACACCTCCATTCTGTCACCCTGCAGCTCAGTCAAGGACCTGAACACAGTCTCATCTCCCTCCACATCTCCTTGTGTCAAGTCCAGATGGTGTCAGTCCCAGACTTCCCTGCTCGAGACAACTATGTCCAATTCTCCAGCACCAGTTCAAAACCAGGCCTAGTCAGAAAAGAATACCAGTGATGTGGAAAACATCTGTCTGAAAAACTCCAACCAAATGACTACATAATTTGAATTTCCCTCTGGGATTAAAAATAAGTATTTTTCAATTCATTTTCATTTAATGTGATTGATTTTACTTGGTTAAATGTGAACATTATTCTGTGTAAACCTTTTACTTTCTGCTTTTGTTGGTCACTAGGTGAAGGATTGTAAAAGACTTTAAAATGTTGCAACGTGCTGTAGAAATGAATTTTAAATATGACACTTTTAAAACTTATTTTTTCCTGTTTTAATGTACTGTCACTTTTGACACATTATTGCATCTTTTCGACCCACTCCAGAGATTGATGGCCCCCAGCAGCTGGAGGTGAAGGATGTGACGGACTCCTCAGCTCTGATCAGCTGGTATCTGCCAGTGGCTCCAGTGGACAGAGTCACCATGTTTTACATTCCCAGCTCTGACCCTGCAGACGAAACCACAGTGGACGTTTTCCTTCCTGACAAGCAGTACAGCATCGATAATCTGAGACCGGACACTGAGTACACGGTTTCACTCATTTCCAGGAGCGGAGATGCCACCAGTGACCCTGTCACCACCATGTTCACTACAGGTGGGCTTTTAATTATAACCAGAAAGTTTTACTTCACGTTTTTTTTTTCTTTTAATATTTTTACAGCGTTTGATGCATATGCACAGATAAACTGCAATGCAATACCAAAAAAAATAACCTTGGTCTGCTTTTTGTTAATATTAGAGAAAAGAAGACTTATGGATTTTTTTATTAAAGACAACACATCATTTTTTCCACTTTCGCGTGCTAATTAAGCAAAAATGTTCACACATTTTGAACAAAATGAACTGATGAAGTGTTGCAAAAAGCAGAGGTAGTGTTGGTCATTTGCATTTGCACATATTCTGGCATCTGCATCTATGTTTACACCAAACAAATGAATAAAAACTGTTTCTTTAGAATATGATGCAACTGGGACTGAACATGCAGTCAAGGGCAAGTTGATTTGGGCAGCATAATTCAACAGGGTGTTTGAGATTGCCATACAGAAACATTCAAACTTGAAAGAAAAAAAAGGTTATTATGAAAAATGAAAGAGCATTAGATAAAAAAAAATCATTATCAATTCCATGACAAAAAGTTGCAGATTCAAATAAACTTAAAATAACATCAACATTAACAACTATTGAAACTCATCAGAGAACAAGAAGATCTTTAACCTGCATTTTTCAGCTGATCTGAGGCTTTCTGGGACTTTGTTCCAGACATGTGGAGCATAGAAGCTGAATGCGCTTCTCTGTGTCTCGTTCTGACTCTGAAAACTGAATACCGGGTCCTGTTGACCCCAGAGGTCTGGTAGGTTCAAGAGGTCTCTGATGTATTTTGGACCTAAACCAGTCAGAGCTTTATAAACCAGTAAAAGAACTTTAAAGTCTATCCTCGGAAAGACGGGCAGCCAGTTTAAAAACCTCAGAACTGGACTGATGTGTCCACTTTCTTGGTCTTTGTGAGGACTCCTGCAGCAGGTTTCTGGATTAGCTGGAATTTAATTGATTTATTTAGGAAGACGTGTAAAGACACTGTTAGAATAATCAAACCAACTCAAGATGAAAGCATGCACAGCTCCACTACATCCTGAACTCAAACAGCTCTTTGTTTCCTGTCTTTTATTACTGGATGAACGGATTAATCCAGATGTGTGTACGATTCCCGTTGTGATTACTGAGGCCAGACTCATCTGGACTAATCTGTTCATCCATTAATGAAAGACAGGAAACAAGGGGCTGTCTTAAGTTCAGGAAGTAGTGGAGCTGTGCATAAACCAGTTCATGGTCTGCAGACTTTGAACTGCGCGTATGTCATACTGGAGCGCCAAGTTCACACTTCGAATGCGCACTTTGTTTTGGGCCGAATTAGCTTAAAATGAAGTGTTCATGCTATGTCTCCAATGTCTATGTCTCCAATCACCCAGAATTCATTGCGCGCCACATGGAAAAGAATTTGCAGCAGTCATGTACAGGACAAGACGTTCTTTTCTGCATATAAGAACATATTTGTTCCAGCAGACAAGCTGAATGTTATGTTATTACATCTGACCTATGTGTCTATTAACGTAGACACATATATAAATAAAAAGTAAATACAATTTAAAGTACTGGGGCAGTTTTCTGTATTTTTCTTATGTCTTTGTGTTTTTGTGAACTATTGGGATAACAAATTGGATAAACAACATAGGAAGTTGCTAGGCAACGGAGGTCTGGAGCACATCTGTGATGCTCGTACACTGGCTGTCTTGTTTCAAACGGCAGGTGCACTTTGGACTACGCAGACTACGTAGAACACTTTGTAGCCTACGTAGTCTGAGCACTTCGAAGTATGCAGACCCTAAACTGAAACACAGCCAAAGACACTGGGACAATGGTAACATTCCAGTTAGATTCCAAAGTAGCATTTATGCACTGGAAGTACAGAAACTACGTCATGCTGAGTGGAATTAAAAGCAGGAATGTTTATTACATGCCTTACAGAATATTAAATATTCCTAATATACAGTTACAAAGATCTGCACTACTTAATGGCCAGATGTGGATTTCTTCCTTTTGACCCAAGTTTACATCTGTGTGTTTTGTACTTAAACACAGTGAATTTTATTGTCAATACTTATTTTTAGATGTTTTAGTTTTATCCATATGGGAGGCTGCAATCTGAGTTAAAATAAATATTGTTTAGAATACTGCATCTAGTTTTATTTTAGTTTTTTATTCATTTGTTTACCAAAAACATATCTGACCTTCTAAATATTACATGTAATAGCACATTGTTACTAATGTCACTTACTTTGCTGGGTAACTAATTACTTTTACTGTTTGGTAACTGAGTTATTAACTCAATTACTTTTTGGGAAAAGTAATTTGTAACTATAACTAATTACTTTTTTAAAGTTAGATGCCCAACACTGTTGCTGTCTAAGACTTGGGACTCTATTCTTGGATGAGGTCCAGTTGCTTTTGCATAATCACTCAACACACACACGCAGACACACACATACACCAACACATATTTTACTTGCTGCTGTATTTGTAGTTCATTGTTTTACAGTTTTCCTTCCACATGTGCGGCTGATGTGTTTTTCTTAAAAGTTTTACAATACTTAGTGAGTCTTTACATGCATAGAAGATATTTAGTTTTTGTGTTGAGGATGTGTCGCTGTGGCTTGTTTTCGTCATTTTTCTCTCCCTCCTTTCCCTCTGGTATCTCTTTCTCTGCTCTGGTCCTGCAGTTACAAACTGCATTAGCAACAAAACATATTTATGATATAAATAATACAGAATTAAATTTAAGAATGAAAGGAAACATCATATTCAAAAGACTCCTCTTGGCAGAGTATATTTGTTCAGCGCAATGCGGCAGCGAGACCATCATTTTGCTGTCATGATGCTGAAGACAGGTTAAAAAAAAGCAGGTTGTCTCACTGCAGTTCAGTGAAGGTGTCAAAACCACAGTTTCCTTGCACAATCTTCATATGAGTTTGCAGCACAGGAACTCCGGATGCAATTATGCTGTTTTAGCTTTTTAGAAATTTGTGAAAAATGCAGAATCTGTGTAGAAGTTCTTTTTGCTGTTGTATTTACGATTATTGAGCCGTCTTGAATCTGACGAGAATTCATCCCCACTCGCAGCATTGGATCAGAATGGCAAAAATCTCATTTATATCTGTATTGTTCTGCAGTCAGTAAGATTTTACATCCAGTTTGATGCACAGATCACAGGACAGAAGCAAGAAAAACACACAGTAGCACAACATGAGAAAACAAAGATACATGTTTAATGTCCTCAATGGTCCCATTAAAATATATTAAAAAACATGAGAGCTCTTACCATCTAATAAAACTTCATTAAAATAGAAATGTATGTTCACATACTGTAAATTCATGAAATTATAGACCAATGTGTACAAAATACTATATTTTGTTTTAACCAAGCATCGTTTAGGTTAATTAGAAATTAAAACTGTAATTTTTGAGACACTTCGGTCCCACAAAGATTTTCACACTCATGACTGCAAATCAAATAAAGATGTGCTTCCTTATTTAGTCAGTTGGCTTGGTGGTTTATAGACATCCTGTCAGAGGAGACGGAAACTACAGAATGTTCTTCAACTTGTTCTAAGTTCAAAGACGAGTAATCTATGCAGAGGTGGTCATGAGCTGGTCGTCATCGGTTGGTGCAAAAGCAAATCTGCAAATCATGTGCAAAACTCTGGGCTATAAGCTGCTAGTCTGATTTTTTTATATTTGAATAAAATGTAAGACTAAAGAAATTTCAATGTACCGTAGGCTGTGACACAGTGGGGGCATTTTTAAGCATGTTTTCATGCTGCTAACAGAAAAGACCCCCACCCCAGTGTTTAATGTAAATGAATCGGCATCAGAGTACTGTCATTATGTTATTAATAGTAAAAACTGTCTGTACATCAGCACTGGATCCCCCCACGAGTCTGCACACTGTGTCCCAGACGGACGACAGCATCACTGTGGAGTGGACCAACAGTGAAGCTGATGTTGGCAGCTATCGAGTGAAATACAGCCCCATCTCAGGGGCCAGTCACGGTGAAGAAGTGTTCTTACGGGGTCCGGGAGACACCACGCGAGCGACCATCACTGGTAAGGGCTTAATAAAAGCGGCCATGCATTCCGCTTCATGTGTGTCCACATAATGTGGCTTCCTCTCCGTTGTTTTCAACTGCAGGACTGAGTCCGGGGACAGAGTACGGAATTGGAGTGACGGCTGTGAAAAATGAGCGGGAGAGTCTTCCTGCTACTACAAACGGAGCAACTGGTGAGAGATGCTGCCCCCCAGCTGTCCAAACAGTCATAATTCACGCTGCTTCATAAATACGCAGCAGTTAAGTTGTGTTTATGCAGACTGAGTGATGAAATAAAACCCACGGGGCTCAAATTTATGATTTTGTGTTGAAAACATCAGGATTCAGCTGTCGGGCAATGTTGCACTTTTTTGTTGTTTTCACTGCTTCATGTGTTTCCTGCCAGATCTGGATCCTCCCAGAGGTTTTCAAAAGGTGAAGTCCACAGAGACGTCTCTCACCATGAGGTGGCAGAAACCACAGGCCAAAGTGGGTGGGTACAGACTGGTGTACTTCTCCAGAGACGGCCAGGCTGAAGAGGTGGAGATCCCCGCCTCAGCAACGACACATGTCCTGTCCAACCTGACTCCTGGAACAAGCTACACCATTACGCTGACTGCAGAGAGAGGACACAAGAGGAGCAGATCCATCTCCTTACCTGCATCCACAGGTGGGTGGGGAACAGTTCTATCTGTGCCTGATAGACGTTTAATATTTCCCAGGTGAAAAAGCCGTTTTTAGCTGCCTGATTATTGAAATGCTTTCTCTTGTTGCGTATAGTCCATTTACCTCCATTCAACATGAGTTTGATTGGTGTGGGTGAAATAATCTCACTGGCTGCTCATCTGTAGTTTCCTGTAGTATAAAAGTGCACTTGCTGTTGCCATGGTTACTACAGCTGTTTGCAAATCAACCAAGAATGATGACAATAAGCTCTGGGGTTCACAGTTTGTTATGTATAGATTCAGTGTCTCAAAATAGTCTCCTCTACATGAAATATGAAGAAAAACAGAATGTGATAATCTGCAAATTATTTTAAATTAAAAATACTGAAACATTACATGTTAATTATTTTAGAGGCAGCAATAGCTGACAAAATGATCAAAATGGATTATTTAAGGCTGCAAGAGCAAAAACTGGCATTGATTAGAGCAACACTATCAATTTTTTAATCTTAAAACTCCATGCTTATGACTTGTTTTGATGCTACGTTGACATCCATGATGTACAATCCTGGAGCCAGCATTGCCCTGCGGCATCCTGAGGCTGAGGAACTCACACTTCCAGGTTTTACTGGACACAGACTGTTATATACATGAACCATGGCTGAGAAACAGGAGGACATTACCAGAGGATGTGAAGAAAGCAATGTGAAAGCAAGACCAGGTTCAACATCTTATCACTTTTGCTGTCCTGAGAGACCAGAGAGAACAGATGGTTGTTGAAGGGATTGTCATTAGGAAGTACTTCACTGTAAGATAAATACTGTGATGTAGAAGTTATTCCATCATATTTTCTACTTCTATCAGATTCCTTTAAATTTATAAGCAGAAAACAGCAGTTTTTGTCTAAACCCATCTGGGACGTGGCAGTCATAACATCCTGTCTCTCCATGTAACCAAGGCAACCAACAAATTTACATACAGGATGATGATAGTTGTACAAATAATACTTTAGTCGTAACTTTTAACCAATTTCTCATCTTCATCTTTAGAGTGAAAAGGGTTTTTTTTAGTAAAATGTGTTTACATGAAAAACCTAAAAATGTCCATCTGATGGTGTTGAACTCAAATAGTGGCCATTGTCACACCACCCAACCTCACAGCTCTACCTGACGTTTACTACGATGTAAAAATACTTGTGTGGCTTGTATTTCCTGCATATAACAGGCAGAAGTTTTAGACGGATACTTTTCATCCCTGATGGAAAATTATGTTCCAGTACAGCCCAAAAATGAAAGAGTATTCACTGTTAAAGGACTCAACGCAAATTCTTAAATTTCTCCTCTGAGTCACGCAGTGTCACTGAGCTGCGTCTGTAGTTCTCATCAGTGCAGCACTACACATGCAGTGATCCAGACAACTGATATTATTCTGATATCACATTCTGTAATCTTTGCAGCATCTTGGTAATTCAATAAAAATGTTTCAGGTATTAAATTTAGATTAACGTTAAGATTACCTAAAAAGTGTTTAAATTCATCACATTCTGTTTTAACATTTGCAACTTTCTTTAGGAGCAGGGTCTTAAACCTGCAGACACAAAAAAGAAATGACATTTCCTGTTTTCTTGATCTACGCTTCTTTGTTTTTCTTTCTTGTAGCTTCTTTTACTTTTTATTTAGCTGACTCAGACGAACGGGAGCTAACCACTCCTTCGGGCTCGGAGGACAATGTCATTAGCTTTGCGTATCTAGAGCCGTCTGAGTCCCAGTTTTCCGGTACAGAACCGGAGGACGAGCATGGAGGCCTGAACATCTCGGGTGTCACACCAGACGGATTTGACCTCTCATGGGAACTAAGCGCTCAGGATGTGTATGATCATTTAGCCGTTGAATATAAAGACACTCAGGATGCAACAGAGATCCAGCTTCCCGGAGACGCTCGTGACACTAGAATCCGTGGTCTGAAAGCTTCAACAGAGTATCAGATAAAAGTTTATGGGATGAGTAGCAGCCAGAGATCTGTCCTACATGAAGCAGTTGCTTCCACAGGTATAAGCTTCTCTTTTAGACTGAATGGTGTTTTTAACAGCTTCTCTCTGAGAGCAAACATGTCTTTCCAGGAGCAGTTGCACAGATTTGCATGCTAGTCTGAGACTTCCAAGTTTTCCTTTTTTTAATTCCAACTCTTATCTCGATAACCTTTGGCATGAAACTCACCTCACGCGTCAGTAGTGAGGCAGGATGTTGCTTTCCAAAACTCCCCCCCCAAGAAGAAATGCATGGTGAGAGCGACATATCTGCTTTATTCCCTTTTTTTTTTTCCTGCGTTTGATATAAATGCAACCACTTTGCTCTTAAAGCCTTGTTGATTCATCATTCACAGAATGTTGTCATTCTCTCGCAGTTGGAAAATTTGACGCCGTCATCACTCGCATGTCATGGAAGTGACTCCATGGTCTTGATTAGAGCAGCAGGAAACAAATGGCTGTGCATGGCTTCATCTTTGTTTGAAGACAGCTGTGTACTTCCACTGCGGTGGACTACTCAGAGCCTTCAACAAGTTAATGACGGTGACTCAGGTGTCATTAACGCCTCTGCTGCTGCCTGTTGGTTTAGCTGTCCTGGAAAAAACACGTTCCAAGAGGAAACCGTGAACGTTTTTTTTTTTTTTTTTTTAAATTTTAACTCAGCTTTTTTTCTTCACAGGATTTTTTTCCCCACTTTTCAGCAGAGCCAGTAAGAAATTCACTGTTTTACCTGCTTTTATCCACTTTAGCACCTAAGCCTACCTCTCCAGCTGTACTAGCACTGAGCATCAAAAAGGCCCCACAGTCTGGATCTGTTCAGGAGAATGAAAGTCCAGATTCCCTCCATCCGCCACATACCGAAGCATCTTCTGATACTGTTGAAATGATTTCTGGAGCTGAGCCTGAAAGCTCCGCTATGGATGTGCCAGTCGATCTAACAGTCAGTGTTAGCGCCACCAGCGTTAGCCTGGCTTGGTCATCACCAGATGATGCGTTTGACAGCTTTCTAGTGGAGGTCAGTGCTCCATCAGAAGCAAAACCTCAAGTAACGACACTACCAGGAGGAGTGAGGAAGGCTGAAATAAAGGGTCTGAACCCCTCAACATACTATGATATTACTTTTCAAGGGATGGCAGAAGGAAAACAATCTTTACCTCTCAAAGTTTTTGCTACTACAGGTACATGGAGCAAATATCTGCTGTCTTTGCTTCATAGCAACTCATCATCATCATTTAGTTTCTCTCCTCTACATAGTTCATGGTGGCTTCAAAGTAACCTTTCCTCCACAGATGGTTTTAGAAGCTGATATTTATTTTACTTCTGACTCTTTACAGCTGAGTATTGGGACATAAAACCTCATTTTAAGATTTTATTTCTAAATTGGGATTTTTTTTCCTGGTTTAATATGGTTTCATTTTAAGAAATATTACAATAGATGAAATTAAGTTTTATTTGATTGTCAGGATATTCTATAATTTATATATATAATTTAGTTTATTTTTACATATTGTGGATTATTTATTACTAATCTGTTCAGCTTAAGATTGTTTTTTTCAGTCATAAGGAAAGACCAAATATTAAATTCTCAAACTGCTAATTAATAACCGTTCTTGTATTCATTAAAACATTGATATTTGATGTGGTTTCCTGATGTAACTATAACTTCCTGATGTAACTATAGCAGGATAGTCAGTCAGAATAGTTTTAACCATCAAGAAAAGTATAAGTTTTTTATGATTGCAAAACTGAACTTGTGGCCAGTCCAGGGTGTACCTGCTTTTCCTCTGCTTATTGCTCAGACAGGCTCCAGCTGTGAGCTTGAATTGCACGAAGCGAGATATAAAATGTAATTATGAATAAAAACTGGAATATTACAAAAAAGGAAAATAAAAGAAAAATAATATGTAATACTGAAACAAAACTGACCATTAACTGAATAATGGATCTACATGTTTAGTCGTCAATCATATTAAGGCACATTTCTGCTCCCATACGTTCATAAATAGGGATGATGGTTCCAGATGTCACCTTCATACTTCCATGCCTTTTTTATATTGCACTATTTAGGTCAGTTCCTCCACTGGGTTCTTGATCTTCAGTGGTATTGATGCATTTTCCGCATCAGTTCATGGGCAGCCAAGCCCTTTGAAAACAGACAAATGATGTGCATGACCAACACAGGAGACCGATGTAGCTCTGTTTTTTGTGTCTGGGCCTTTTTTAATATGTATTTCACTTATTAATCTCTGCTCTTATTGATTCTAATGGGATGCCACCAGTACTGAACTTTGTTGTAGTTAAATCTCTGGAAACAACAAACTGGAGATTAAATTTTGCAGGAATGACGTCAAAGCTAATGTTTAACAAAACTGAGTGGACTAGAACTAAACTGGTTTTAATGGAACTACACTTTCTCAGAGCTGCTTGGAAAACTGCTAGAACGTTTATTTCTGTTCTGATGTTTTTCTCAAACGACGAGCAAAATCCAAACCGGATGAGACGTCATCTGTTCAGACTGCTGCGAGTCCAGTTAGACACATGCAGGTTATGTAGCTTATTTTCATTCAGGTTAGTCGTATATAAGCAGACTCTGGAATAGAGAAACATATAACCACATTAATACCTTTTTCTCTGGTTGCATAAAGTTTAATATTTCAGAATATCCTGACTTTGTTTCTGGTATTTAAAAAAATAAAGATTCTCAGGAAAGATTTTTACTCCTGGTCCTAATCCTCAGCTGTCCCCCAACCCCCCCTCTCTCTTAGATGAATAAAGTGCCTTGCGGTGACCTGAATAACTCTTTGCATCTAGCTGACCCCAGTCTGATTTGTCTATCTACCAGCGGCGCTGAAGCCAGCAGTGGTGAACCTCACCATCTCTGACATTACATGGGACGGCTTCACTGCGTCCTGGAGTCCCACAGGTGGGGACTTTGACAGCTTTGTCATTGAAGTAACAAACATGGAGAACCTAATGGAGAGCCAGAACCTCACTCTGTCCGGAGACGCTATGAGCCTGGGCATCTCCGGGCTCAATCCCAACACCAGCTACATGGTTGGGCTGTATGGGATGTATCTGGGCTCCTTCACTGAACCCCTGTACAGCGAAGCCACCACAGGTACCCGCTGCTTGAAACGTTGCAGCAAGACTTTCCCTTTTTCTTTTTAATTATTTCAAATATTTCCTTTTCATTCAGCATTATATGCATATTTCTGCTGACCCAGTAGCAGTGGAACATCGTCATATTGCTGCATGAAACAAAACCGCATCATAACTGTCTGTTCTGGCATAAACTGTCCGACCCCAGGGCCTCAGTGCACTGAGCTGCTTCATCTTAACCATTTTCATTCTCCGCCCTCCAGCCACTGTTTCTGTCTCGGTGAGGGAGAGCGGGGTGATGGGTGCTGCATCACCGAGCCAAACGTTCATCCCTATCCCCTCATCGCAGTTAGCAAAGTGCATGAAGCCCTCCTCCCCCTGTCATCCCTGCATCATGGTCGGATGTGACGCTGATGTGCTGCAATGATTGCAAAAGCAAACCAATAATGCCCCCTCCTCCTCCTCATACTGTGACAGTGTGACCATCTCATTTCATCTCATCAGCCTTCATTCAGTGTGTAATTGATTAACCTTGAGAGATCATTTGCCCGTGGGTGTCTAAAGTGCTCACGGCATGCGTGAGCAGCCATGTCTGTTTAGCTCTGTGAGATTATGCGAGTGATACTGAGATAGTTGTTTATTCCCCCCAAGCATTTAAGTAAATATTTCCTTTTTGAACTACCAGGTGGCAAATGATTAAAACTTCTTGTCATTATCAAGGTAAAAAAACTAATATAATCCGAAGTCAACCGTAACTGCACCTTATTTTACATTAGATGCATGTTCATCCTTCTTATAACATGGAAAAGTTTTGCTTTATTTGTTAAACTTGCAACTTCATGTCCTTTAAAATTTACCAACTAGCATGACAAATGCATGAATTTCTACTCACAATTTCACACTCGTATGAAGAATTTAAACTCACTAAACAGCCGTTTAAATCTTTTTGAGTTTGTTTTGCTTATAAATGTTGGAGGTACAAAAGGGAATGGTCAAACTGCATTATAACCTTTAGTGCAGGATGTTTAATTTGCATTTTAATGCAGAAATACCTGCATGTATTTAATTCTTTTATTAAGCTGTTCAGCTTGTCAGGACTTGCTGGTGAGTGTACTTTAACAACTCTGTGAAACCAACCGGCAATAATACAATAACTTGAATATTATTTGGACATATTTGCTCTGCAGGATGCCTTTGGTGAATTTCTAATCATGGTTTCTTTCTTCAGTGAATAGACCAGTTGTTGGCAAACTGTTTATTTCTAACATAACGTCAGAGAGCTTTTCACTTCTCTGGAATGGCACTGAGGAACAATTTGATGGTTTTATCCTGGAGATAATTGACTCTGAATGGCTGATGGATCCAAAGGAATATAACATATCCCATAATGTAAGATCCTACGTCGTCACGGGGCTCAGGCCCAGCACTGATTACATAGCCTACCTCTATGGGACGTACAAGGGGTCTCGAACCAGTGCTGTCAGTGTTGTTGCATCAACAGGTATTTTAAACTTGTCTGTTCAATTCCTACAAAGAATTTGGTTGTTTAATCTTGAAAATATTTAGATATTTTATCACTAGATTGATGTTACATTGGATTTTCAGAGACAGATACATACTTTTTACTCTAATTGATGAATATACACTATATTTTTCTCTCCCCTTGTAGCTGAAGAGCCTGATTTGTCCAAGCTAGTTGTTTCTAACATTACCTCAGACAGATTCTCCCTGTCATGGCGGACAGGAGAGAAGGAGTTTGTTAAGTTTCTAGTAGAAGTCAGAGAGTCTGCTTTGCCCTCGCAGGCAATGGGGCGCGCTCTGCCAGGAGATGAGCGCTCCACAGTAATGGCCGGGCTCAAAGCGAGCACAAGCTACAACGTAAAGCTTTACGCCAGCGATGGTGATGGCCAGAACACACAGCCTCTGTTTGCTGTAGCAACAACAGGTATCACATCACAGCCATTTATCTCCTGTAGCTGCACAGTCCGGCTACATCATCTACACAACACGACTAAAAAGTCCTCTTTTTTTGTTTTGTTTTGTTCAGAGGACGTCCCACAGTTGGGGCCCATAGCTGCCTCATCTCCGAGTCCACAAAACCTCAGCTTGTCCTGGAGCACAGTGTCAGGCCAGTTTGATGGCTTTGTTATCCGGGTCAGTGACTCTGAGCAGCAGTCTGATACGCTGGAGTTCAGACTGCCCGGTGAAGCCCGTAACATAACGATCCCTAACCTGATGGATGATGCAGGCTATGACATTGAAATGTATGGTATTTCTCATGGGCGCCGCACTGCTTCTGTGGTAACCCATGCTGTCACAGGTACTATGTATTTAACTCATGTCATTAACATGGAGAAGTTGAAGTGCTAAGGTTGATGAATACACTTTTAAAAAAGACTAAACCAAACATTTAAATCCAGATCTGAAGGCTGAAAAGCACCGGGAGCCAAGTGGACATGCATCATAAAGGGATTTGGTCAATAAATCAGCATTTTAGGTCATGCAAACATTTAATCTACTAACGCCAAAGATATTTAGCTCAACATGATCCCATGGTGGAGAGAAACCAGATGGAATCAAACTTTTTAACATTTTATCTTATGAAAATTGGCTGGTTACTTGTAATCTTTGTACCTCTAAGAGTACATCCCAGTGACGATCCATTTACATCCCAGTGATGATCCATTTACATCCCAGTGATGATCCATTTACATCCCAGTGATGATCCATTTACATCCCAGTGATGATCCATTTAC
>JBAMHX010000021.1:4286782-4304325 GCA_037177515.1 Pseudomugil tenellus
TGTGTGTGTGTGTGTGTGTGTGTGTGTGTGTGTGTGTGTGTGTGTGTGTGTGTGTGTGTGTGTGTGTGTGTAGGACGTGATTCTAAGCCCAACAGCATCCTCCTACAGCATGTCGCAGCTGACTGGTTCCACAGAATACAACGTGCGACTGCAGGCCATAGCTGGACCTCAGAGGAGTCGCTACATAAACACCGTTTTTTCCACCGGTAACAATGAAAACACACAAACTTAAAGCTTCCAATCATTTGTCACTGAAAACTGCAGAGGAGTGATGCAGCTGATGATTGATTACATGATCGATCAGATGCAAATTCCTGGCATTTAATCAGATTTTGCAACCAGATCACTTTTTTTTACATTCTGTTTAAAAAACGTTTTTTTTATCATCCTTTCACACTACTGTTTGTTTTCCTTCATGCACCTGCGATGCAGATAAAGCAACGACCTTCTCTGACCTTTAAGATAATGGCGTTTTAATATATGTGTGTTTATTTTAGTTGGACGCTTGTTCAGGCGCCCCAGGGACTGTGCTCAGGTTTTACAGAATGGAGAGACGACCTCTGGTCTGTACACCATTTATATCGGAGGGGAGGAGAGCCAGCCCATCCAGGTTTACTGCGACATGACCACAGATGGGGGAGGATGGCTGGTGAGCAGACACTTTCACGCCTTTAATCACACTGATCAAGATGTGATCCCATTTTTCATCCCTATTTTTTTTTTTTCCTGATGATAAATGATTGACGTTGATGAAAGTCAGTTCTCCTCAGGTTTTCCTCAGACGCCAGAACGGACAGCTGGAATTCTTCCGGAACTGGAAGAACTACACAGCTGGCTTCGGTAACATGAACGATGAGTTCTGGCTGGGTAAGAGCACCTCGTCTTTACCAGTATTTACCCTTTCCCTTCCTCAGATTGCTGCTGACTCAAACTTTCCAACCTCTAGGTCTCTCCAGTATCTATAAAATCACATCTTTGGGGCAGTATGAGCTCCGGGTGGACTTGAGAGATAAAGGAGATTCAGCCTTTGCTCAGTATGACAAGTTCTCAATCGCAGAGCCGAGAACACGTTATAAGCTCTTCCTGGGAGCTTATAAAGGAACTGCAGGTAAACGGATTCGCCTCTTTTGTCTCTCCAGTAAAAATGTGGGAAAGCTGCTAACGACACAGCCTGAAGCTCATTCCTAACAGCATTAGATCTGCTTTGTTTAACCTGAGTCCACACATGCCAGCTAATGACTTTAAGGTGTGTTTTTTTTTATCAGCATGCAGGTTTTTTTTTTTTTTTATCTTCAGGTTGCCTGAGAGCCAGTAGGGCCTCCAGGATAGATAGATAAATGTATTAGATCGTATGAACAGATGAGTCCTACAGGCTAAAGGGGGAATATGTTACGCTAACCTGCAAAATAAAGCTGAATCTCACTTTAAAGCTCGGTCTTCCTGAAGATTCCTTCAATGCTGACATGAAAAACTGGCTTTTGGGTCAAATTAATACCGTGCAACCACAACACGGTTTTACAGTTTTATAATGCAAACACATACAGACATAAAAACCTGCATATGGGAGTTTAACACTCAGTCATGATGAAGTTTTTATTGTTCTGCAGAAACCTCACAGGTTGATGTTAACCAAACGATCATCACTCAATCACACAGTTTAGTAGAGTTTCTGAAGAGCGAATGTGTTCCTGGAAACATTTATATTGTTGTTTTGCTGCGTGTCTCTTTCTGTAGCAAGCGGTCCCTGCCTGGTGTCAGGTCCACAATCACTCAGCTGCAATTTAGAGTAATACAACTTGGAAACTAGTTTCTGGCAGGAATTCAGTTATTTTCTGTATTTTTAGTAAAGTTTGTTTTAATGTTAGAATTAAAACTGATAAAAAGTCTTTATTCGCTTATCAAGCAACCAGGTCAGACAAAATTCTTCATATTTAGACAAAGATATTTGAATAAAACATAATTAATTCTTGGCCACTACAAATGTTCTCTCCCTGAGTTTCTTGAAATTCCTCTAGCTTTGCTAGAAAGAACTGAAATAAATATCTTTGTAAAATGTTTGAGCTCTTTTTGATGAGAGCCTCCTGTAGAGCGGCAGAAAGATCCACTTCAAACTAACCACAAGCAATGTGTCATATGAAGTCTGAGACTTCTGATTAAACCATCTGGCTTTTGTTGTTTTGTGGTCAAAGTTTTATTCCACCTTAAACCCAACAATAATGAATTCTTCCGTGTTTTTGACATGAATCATGACGGTGCTGGTAGTTTCCATGGAGATGGAGCTTTTATAGTCAAGTAGGAAGTCTTTTTATCATATTATTTTGAGATTCACTTCTTTCTGGACCCTCGTGGTGTTTTTTTAAGCTAAATTTGACGGCTGTGTCTTGATTCTCGTGATCCTGACCGAAAGGTGTTTGATTTGCTGAGATTTTTAGCTTCTGCTTTGATGCAGTTCCTCACCAGACGGTGACTCAGACTGCTATCCTCGGGTTTTCATAAAGTAATGTGGTTTTCTTTATCAGAACGTTTACATGGGAATTCACTCTGACACATTAACTCATCGCCTTATTCCCACATTCCTGCAGAATTGCACAGCTCTAAGATGCACATAGCCCTCGTAGGTGTCAAGATCTGCTTCATGTATTTTTGGTAATTTCAGATTGTAGGCAGAAATAGTAGGCAATGGTTCAGCGATACATTCAGGATGCTGCAACTTTTAGGAAATGAACTAAAAGAAAATGGAAGAATTAAGTCGCGCTCTGAGTCTTACAAAGACGTCAAGCTTCTGCTCTCTGCAAGAAAGCTGGTGCAACGCTTTCCCAGATGCAGAACTATTCCTTCCAATAAACACTATAATATAAAACAAATCCACTTTCCTGAGTCTGACATGTGCATTCTGGCGTCTCCTTTTGCTCTTTAGGTGACTCCATGACGTACCACCAGGGTCGGCCCTTCTCCACCTATGACAATGACAATGATATAGCCGTTACCAACTGCGCCTTGTCCTACAAAGGTGCCTTTTGGTATAAAAACTGTCATCGCGTCAACCTCATGGGGAAGTATGGGGACAGCAGTCATAGTAAGGTATGTTCTCAGGAGAACATTTCCAGGGAAAGCTGCCTGGGAATTTGACAGATGTTTGCTTTGTTCCATCTTCCACACAGTCCTGTCAGATAGTTTATTTGCAGCTCTTTTCTTGGTTTGTGTAACTTCTTTTTTTTTCTAGTCTGAATGTGTCTGTTTTTCCATTACACAAGATTTCCTCGAGCATTATTAGCCTCTGTTCTTTTCTCTCTGGCATGAAAAATGCTTTTTTCTGGAGAATTTTAAAGGAGGCAACACATATTTTTCAAAAGGGGAAAAAAATGAGTCACTAACTCATGACTGCCATTCAACCAGAGAAGCCAAATGATCCTCTGATCTATAAGAAAATCTCTTATTTCACTACTTTGCCTTGATTTATGTTGTCTTTCTGCACAGGGAATCAACTGGTTCCACTGGAAGGGCCACGAACACTCAATTGAGTTTGCAGAGATGAAGATCAGGCCAACGGACAGAAATTTCGAGAACCGACAAAAGACATCATAGACTCATGAGACCTCTCCTCTCCCGCCCTTCATCTGTACTCATCATCGCCACCCTCATCCTTGATCACTCTCAGAAATGCAAACAAAATCAATGCAGTTCCGCTGAGCAGACTTCAGGCCTGCCTGCGGGAAGTAATAAACCGGGTAACATCACACCAAAGAATCAAAGAGTTAGCCGTTGTTTTGTAGCCGTCCCGACTGCTGTGTGACTGTGTTCCCAAAGAAAGTAGCTGTTTTGTTTCAGTGTGTGAATGAGCTCGTGTTATGGGACCAAACACCTGCATTAGTGTGTAAACTGTGGAAAAGGATCCACTGACTGGTGTTGTATGTAAAATTGGAGTTTAAATTGAATAATCGGTGGGTATAAAGTTGTAAAAACTGTTTACTGTATGTACAAACATCCACCAGCAGACTTGCTGTGCACATTGAAGTTCTGATTTGCTTATTTTGATAGGAAAAAAAACCCATCTGGTGCTCTGTAACCTTAAGTACAAATAAAATGGTTTGATTAAAGTGTGTGGATGCTAATTTTATCACAGCTCAGTTCATGCCTACACCAGCAGATGGCGGTGTTTACTCTGTGCAGCAGCTGCTGAGGGTATGAACCATTCCTCCTCCTGGTTGTCTGCATGATTAAAGTTCCTCCTCCTGGTTGTCTGCATGATTAAAATTTTAAGTCTGCAATAATCAGATTAGATTATTTATATGCACGAGTGCATTTTAGTTAGTTTACAGTTAGCACAATCATATTGTTAAATAGATGTAGTAGGAAATGTTGCACTAATCCTAAAAGATAAAAAGCCTTCTCTTGTATTTAAAAGACAAAGATAAAATATTTAGTAAACCTTTCTTTAATAAATTAATTTCCATAAACTTCTGTTGTGGCTGATTTAGCCTGTTTGAGGTGCATCAGGTTCCTTTGTGTTAAAGTTTAAAGTGAGTTATCTCATCTCTTTTGCAACTAGAGCCATTTTAAGCCTCTGAGTTTAAATCAGTATCTTTTCTACAGATGTAGAATCCATCCAGATCAAATCCATCTTTTAGTAAATTGGGTTGAAATGCAGACTTTGGTGTTTGCCAACCTGTTAAAATCAGTTTTGGAGTCACAGTTTGGTTGAAGGTGATTGATCTGTGTCCTACTTCCTGTTGCAATCCGAGCTAGTGTTGATCTTTCAAAATCAATCAGGTGACTGCGTTCAGAACCCCTACCACCTCATGATCAGCAGGACTGTTTGCTTTACAGCCTTTATTTAATGGGTACACTTTGGTTTGCATCCGATCTTCGGTCACAGCCACTTCCATGTACCGGTACCGGTTGTCCACCTTTCACATGTGCACAGGAGCTCGACACACTCGGCTGTCAAAGCCTTCGCTTGATGGAACATTGTTTGAATAGAACATAATGGAATGGTGAAAAGCTAGACGTCTTCCAGCACTGAGCTGGGAATTTTCCATATTAAGTTCAAGGTGTAGAAATAACGCCTGACCTGGATTTCTACCAGTGCATGCCACTAAGATCAAGTTTCATTCTGAGATGTTCCTAAAAAAGGCTTTAGAGTGTCAAGTGTCCTTATGCAGCTCCAGAGTGTCGGTGAAAGAAAGTTTTCACATCTTGCTACTCTGTTCAGGAAGCTGATACCCATTTGGCAAACTTTATTTCCCATGATTCCAGGATTTTCCTGGTATGAGGAGCAGATGACAGCAGTGAAATGAAGACTTTCGTTATATTAATTATGATTCTGTTTCTGTTTGTACTGGTATTTGTGAAACCAGCAATAAAAATATTGCTAATTTTTTTTTTACCTTTCATAAAGATGATTATTTGATATTTAATTGTAAAGTGCCAAAAAAAATTAATAGATCTTTCATTAAATTCCTTTTCTTCTTTTTAGGGAAACATTTTATAACTGCTGTAGTACTAATTCATGCAAATGTATAACTTTATTATTCATTTTAGCATTTTAGGACACATATGTCTGAGAAGCTTTGAGTAACCACTGAGTATGTCGGAGGTGAGTCATTTGACCCATCAGAGAAAAACCAAAAAAAGTGGAAGTGATACTAATGTGTTTAACCACAGATAGGTTTTAAAGTTTACATTTAAAGGCGACAATCTGAAAAAAGTTACAGCAACATCCTTAACTGGAGTTTTGGCTCCACCACAGTTCTGTTTGCAAATGAGTTGCCGGTGGATACAGCAGTGATCATGTATCCACACATTCTCATCATAGTAGTACATATGTTTGCTCTGGGTTCATCCAGGACACTCGACTGGATTTCTTACAGCTGTAGGGGGGGGGGGTCTACATTCTTCCGTACCCTGTTTGCATTCACATTGCACTACTCAAACGAATCAGCAGCAGCGTTAGGTGGATATTTCTATCAGAACTTGTAGTTAGTTCTTCCACATATGACCTTGGTGCATTTCTTAAAGCCGGAGTCATTTTATTGTTCTATACATTCATTATAGTTGTTTCCACAGAATGCCCCATGTTGGACCTACAGTCCTCTTTGCTTTGCTTTAGGTATTCGGCCCACTTTAAGAGAAGCAAAACCAGGCTCACTTTTGATATCATTTGGACGTTCACACCTCCCCAAATAAAGCAAACTTTGAAAGGTCTGGGATTTAGACTCAAATGGGCTGGTGTGAATGAGCCATGCTAGATGACATGACAGCTCGGTTCATGCACGCGTGACATCATGAGACAGTAGCTGGACACAGTGAGTATAAAACGGATTAATGTATGTCTTTGTAACGCCTAAGCCTAGCCAAAGATGCCATTGTCCAGCTTTGCTCCTCTATGGCTGCAATCCTCCAGATTTTGTTTCCCTGATCCAATCATCTAAACAGCTGAAGTTCAACCCAAGCATGATGACCAATCAGTGTGATTTAGATGTGATGGAGCAGAAAATGCTAAAAACCAGCAGAACAGCGAGCACTGAGGAATCAATTTTGGACACCACTGTGTTAATGGGAGGGTAATAGACTAGAAGAGGGATGTATGAAGAGTCTAAACTGTCTACAGCACTAAATCTGCAACTCGAAGTTTGTTGTACATGTACAAATGACAACTATCTACATTAGTCTCAAATAGCACTTTGAACATTAGTCTTTTGAAAATGTATGGATCTCAAATGGGTTTTGTTTACTGCAAACTGTTTTTACTGTTATTATGCGTTTGCTTGTTGGGATTACTGGTGGAAATTAGTAACCTGCTAAATCCAACTTATTTATCACTACATCCTGAATAGTAATGTGTTTTTAAGGTGGAGTAGCTGTAGCTTGTTCAGCTGCACAATAATACAGTTTGAGAAAATTACCCTACTATTCGCTGAAGGTGTTACCATATGGTCAAGTTTAGTTCTGTCAGATCCAACGCCTTTTGAAAAAACATGACTACATCTGAAATGCAAAATTAGTGACTATAAAAATAATTTCTTCTCACTATACGCCATGTTGGCAGCGTCACACGTGACTTTGTTCCCATCTTTGGTCCGTCAACTTGCAAAGACAAAACTATTTTTTAACCACTTTGAGACAGTAATCTATGCCTTCATCACCTCCAGGCAGGATTACTGTAATGCACATCTTAGGGTGAGCCTGTCGTCTCTCTCATGTCTCCAGCTCATCCAAAACGCTGGTAAAATGCTGCTCATCTTTTGGTTGGAACACATGAGAAAGACCATATTACGCCTATTCTGGCATCGCTTCACTGGCTGCCTGTACATTTTAGAGCTCATTTTAAGGTTCTTTGATTTTAAGTCATTAGGTATTGTCGCTCCTTCTGGAGGTAGATAGGTCCAGAAGCTCAGAGAAGACAGAGCCTTTGCGATTGCTTCTACAAAACTGTGGTGGTATTTGCCACTACGGATTAGAGAAAACATCACTGTCCATGTTTTAAATTCACCTGAAGACCCATTTTTACAAACTGGCCTTCAATCCAGTATAGGACTCAGATTTTTTTTTTCATTTTCTTTTTATTGTTTTACTATGTTTTTTTTTACTTTTTGTTTTTAATGCTTGTTACTTTTCCATTACTGTCCATGTTACTTTACCATTTTGCTGCTATTATTCTAATTCACTCTGCACTTTTATATAGTTTTACTTCAGTGTTCAGCACTTTGTCGCTGTGTTAAAATGCTTTATAAAGAAAAGTTGACTTGATAGAGGTCTATCAAACTCCAGAGCTGCTTGTAGCTAAGAGCTAACTGAGCTTACTCAGATCTAACTATCCAAACAGAGCTAATATGTTGTTCTCTGGATAAAAATCCTGTTTGTGCTACACTCTGCACTTTTATATGGTTTTACTTCAATGTTTAGCTCTTTGTGGCAACTGACACTGTGTTAAAGTGCCTTATAAATAAAGTTGAGTTGAGGTCAAACTCCAGAGCTGCTTGTAGCTAAGAGCTATCACTGAACAAACCGAAAAGAGCTAATGTGCTGTTAGCTAGCTAACACTAGCTAGCTACACTCTGTTTTCTTGCTGGTAGAAATCAGATATGTCAATCAAAAGGACACACCTGTGATTATGTCAAATTTCAAAGCTAAATATAGTTTAAACAGATGAATTATCAAAAAAAAAGCACACCCATCACAGTTGTCATAAAGGTTCAACTTGACCTAAACCTAAAATTGTTTTTTGTACCAGCCTGTAAACATGTTTATCTCTAATTGATCAGTATTTAAGATCTACTCTGCTTGTGCTTTCTGGGTATTCTGTTTCTTTAGCAGAAACCTTCTATAACATTTAATGGGAATGTCTATCGCTACCATCTCAGATTTATGTAACATTTGACTAAGCATCGTCTGTGAATCTGGAGTATTTTGGTTAAAATGAACTCATGGTATGGCTGTAAACCTGCATATACCTGCAAGACTGGACATTAACAGGCCCCTGCATCTAAGTGAACTAAAATCAGTAAACCATTCTCTGAACTGTTCTTCCTGCACATTGTGATACTGTCAGTGTTTGAACAGAGTTATATCACTGTTTGCTCAAAGCGCTGCCTCAAATTTACAGTCAACTCTCTCCGTCTGATACAATGACCTAAAGACAAGCCTGGTTTCTATTCAGATAAATGTAGCTGGCAAGTCATTGGATCTCTTTTTATAGGAATCTTATGGCATCAAGATTGAATTCTGGCTTTATTCAGAATGAAATGACTAAAATGTTTTCTGAAACATAAAAATCATGAGGTCAAATAAATGCCAAAGTAATAATTTGATTTCTGGATCTCCCAGTTGAGTGAAGGTTACTGTGTTGCCTAAGAAAACCTGTTTGTATTAGTCACGCCATGCAGCCTGACTGAAACACACTGGACGGCCATTAATCATGTTTTTCAAGGAAACTTTTTCCCAAGAGTCTGGGCTATATTTGAATTGGCTCTGCTCCTGGTGCAGGCTCGCTGGCACTCTGCGAATATGTATCTAAATCATCTGCCACGGTCTTGTCACTACGCTTCGCAATATTTTCCACTCCTCGATCGGACATATGAGACTAAACTATAGGTGATTTCATGCTTTAATTGTTATAAATGCTGAGTGAACGCTTTGCTTTGATGGGGACGTGAAGAACAGGCTGTAATTTTGTATTTTACCCTGCAGAGATTACTAATTGAAACTCGTGTTTTTGATCATTCTGACCTCATTTTGACTCCCTTTGATTTTTAGAAAATTTTAAGCAGATAAAACATAAAAGTTAAATGTTCTGCTGACGGCAGCACAAAGCAACATCACGTACACAGTTCACACTGTTCAATACTCCTCAGAAAGCATTACTGCAGATTGATTATTGCTTCATGTAATACAACATTCAATATGATGCAGCAGCAATGCAGGGAAAACAACTCAAGACGAATAATGATCAGTCTTGTCTTGATAATGACATTGTGTTGATTCCTAAAAAAAATCTGGAATTGTTTGTGAATGTTGTATAACTATCTTATAGTCTGAATCTTTTACTTAAACTTAAATGACACATTATGCTTTTTTGTGTCTAATTAAAAAAAACTGCTTAATACGTCAGATTGTCATTTAATATTAAAGGTTCTGGATTTTCCACCTAAAAATACACATTTAGGATGTTTACTACCTGTTAGAGCCGATCATTTGTCACTTCCTAAATTAAATACATGCTTCACATCCTCTTTTGAGGGATGTGATGGATCACTGTGGCATCTTTTCCACCAGACTAGTTCTAGTGCTGCATTTGAAGCCAGAACTTAGCTGAGCAACAGTTCATTGGCATTTTACTACCTAAACACTGGTTATGTATATCAAAGCTGCAAAAAACTGTTTGCTGGGCCAAAGTAAAAAAATAAAAAATAAATAAAATCACTCCATGTTGTTTGGGTTAGTGCCATGGTAACCAGCTTCCAAATGACAATTGCGCCCTGTCAAGATGCACAATCGATAATTTGCGTCTTTTTCAGAAAAAAGTGTTTGGTTTGATCACAGATGTAATGGAAAGTTTTTTCGGGATGCGTAGCTGTTTCGCACAAATTGTTCCAGAATAATTCTGATTACGGTAGCAGCATTTCGACAGTCAACAGTCAAACTTTGCACCAGAATCTCCCTGAACACAATCAAATATAATAAACATGATCACAGTGGTGTTAGCAATATAAATATAGTCAATGCTAAGTCATGCTGTAGCTTGTTAACAGATAATCATGAACAGATTTCAAATAATTGCTGCTGGTGGGACTTTAATGTGTTTAATTATGATTAATTCATCCCCCCAAAATTAACATTTATTTGCAGTTTGCATTTTAAACCGTGCAGAACATTAGTCAGCATGTAGTTACCTGGTAACCGGTTACACTGATGCACAGAGATCAGCTAACAGTTTTCCAAAATTAGTGACTTTAGCATTTTATTTCATGACATTTCACACTATCTGGTGCCACTGGAGATTGCTGGAGAAAATTAGATTCAGTCATTCACTAAAATCCATTTCAATGTTGCATTTTGTGGCAAATATTAAATGTGATTAATTTAGATTAATTATAATTATTTAGACTACTTTTTGATTGAGTCCCACCTTTAATGACCTTTCTCCTTAAACGTAGTCGCTGTTATGTGTTTACCATCGACAGACAGCCATAAACAGATGACTTGTCCATTTGTAGAAGTCTAGACAACCTTGGAAGGACTAGTGCAGCCCCTATAAGGGCAAAATAAACTTCAATATTTACAATGTCTGCCTGAGAGCCGCTCCTCCAATAAGCAGGTGTATTCAGTTCAGTAGGAAAAGGGCTATAAGAAACAAAACTTTCAAATAAGGATCTCATTATCTTTTGCTTTGGTTGATAGATGAAACATCCAAATACTCGTCTGATCCCTCCCATGCACAGCAGTGCACATTAATTTGCTGTCATGCTGAAGATGATTGTTAAGATACCAAATAAACATGCAGCATAAGGTTTATTGCATATACAATAGGGCCTTGTATTGCAAACCCGCTGAGAGAGGCTGAAAATTTCCAAGAATTTAGCAGGAAAGAGGTCAGTAGGAAACTTATTAGGGAATCTTGAAGAGGACTGCTTAGCAGCTCATGTTTCATCTATAAGGCTGTAACAATAGTTTTGTTTCACCATTTGATGAATAACACATATGAAAAGCTAACAGCAATGATTCAAAGCCCCAAAAGAATAATTTCTTTAGTTTTGTTGTTGGAATTATGGAAGGTTTCAGGCAACTTTACAAAAAAGCAAACACAACACCAGTTATTACTTCTTCTACGAGCCAACTTATAAATATCTGTATATTTAAAAAAATCGCGTGAATGTAAGAAAGGTCGACACAAATGCAGGTAAAACTAAAACTCCAGAAGCTAACGTGGTAATTAGCTAAACTGACTTCAGTAACTAGGTACAAGAAAACATACAGAACAAACAGAAATAATACAACCAAACCCATTACAGACCCACACAGACCATAACTTCCTCCAATAACGTTGTCTTGATCCTCGCATGTTTTCACAAAATGTTAGTTGTATTGCTGGCTGACGTTTCTTAAGCATAGCTAAAACATGTTGTAATATAGCAGTTGTCATGTTAAATGGTACCTTAAAGCAAAGTCTTGATTTGTGGTATCTCAGCCGTCAGATTCCCAAAGTCTGCTTCAAGCCTGAGAGTGTACGTCATACAGGTTGGTGTTCTCCATAACAGGTCAGATGCACATAGTTTTAAGGTTTTCATGCAAAATCTTATGTTTCCCATCTCACAAGTCTTTATACTCTGAATGTTTTAGTAAAAAATAATAGAAAGGATTGCAAAAAATGTTAAGAATAATCATTAATCTTTATAATCTCCTGATGTCAGAGGGCTTAACAATAGAGGCTGCAACTCACCGTCTCATCAAGCTGAAAGCTTATAAACTGTCAGTCAGACTTGCTGAGTGTCAGTGACCTCCTCCCACATGTATGAGATCCTGCTGGGAGCTTTATAACCTACCATCAGGGTGAGTGATCCATTATAATGGATCCCTATTTCCCAGATTATCAACAGAGCTTATTTAATTAATCGCTGATGATTTGATCAAATTTGGAGATTTGTTACTGTTGTATGCTGACGAAAGACAGACGACTGACCATTGATTAAGTCAAGATATCTGCCAGCTTTATTAAATTGAACTTTTTAATCAAAGGTCATACAAGTGGCAATCTCTTTTGTTCTGCACGCAGTGCTTGTGTCTACTCCGGGCCCAATTGAAGGGATCTTGTAATCCTTACGTTTATAGTGTGTGGTCATCTCTGCTTCGCTTTACACATAAAGTATTAAAGGCCAAACACATTTTGTTAGATCACTGTAGATGTACATCGAGTTGGACCTGAGCCTAAGAGGATTGCGTTTAGAGTACGCATGTTGAACCTCGCATATGACCTTCAAGCTGCTTCGCTGCAGTCCCACATTCTACACAATCACAACCCAGCTTCTTGACCTCATCAAGCTGCCATCTGGACTTTGAGGCCTTTGGGGTTTAAAGGGCATTAAAGCAAATTCTGTCAACATTTACAATGATGAATGTAGAATAAAAGTCATGTTGGTGAACAGAATTTAAATAGTCGCAGTAATCCTGATTCAAAAGGCTATTTGCAAGGAGCATGTCCTATGTAGCACATATACCATGTATTAGGAACCATGCTTATCTTAGCTGAAAGTTTTCAGGACCTTTTAATTTCAGTATTGTTAATAATACTAAAAAATATTAATAAACTTAATCAACTACAGTTTGAGTTAGCTGATCCGGGATTCTACAATAACAATCCATCTATTATCTGCTCAGTTTGTTCCAGTGAAGGCTCGCAGGTAGTGAAAGCCTATCCCAGCAAACATTGAGAATCAGGGTCACCAGTCCATCACAGGCCACAATAACAGATCTGATAAGAATTATCAGAAAATATCACATTTCTTAAAGAATTTAAAATGATTTTCCATAAATGATTTTAATCTCCAAACTCTTTTTTAAAATTCTCATACGTCCAAACGTGCTCTTCAGTCTAGTTTCTTTGGTGCCGTATCCGCAGTCATGCATATGACTTCAGGCTGGACATGCAAAAAAAATAAAACGTACTGTAACAACGTCCATTAATGTGTGTGTGTGTGTGTGTGTATAGTTTATATAAGAGGTTTTAAGACATTGCACACTGTTTACCAGCAACAAATTTCCCTTTGCAGCACTTCTGCAGCTTGCTGGGAAGCGATGTTTCCATGCTAAGTTTGTTAAGCTAAGCTAGCTAACATAAGCTAACTTTGAGCATGAGAATGATTTATTATTTCCAAATACTGAAATTTTAAGCATCAGAAGTCATAAATGACAAAGCAAAAACCTTTTCAGTTTCTTTGTGAAAATAATATAAAACCAGAAAATGATTTATGTTTAGGTGTTTTTTTTATTTTAAATATTAAAAAATACTGAACTTATTTTTTTTCATTAAGTTGTTCTCTGTTTGAAAACATACATCCTATATTTCATTTTCATCCTTTCCTGCATATTAGGTGACTGAATAAATATTTACAAAATTATGAATCTGAACAAGTAAATTTTAACAAGTACTTTTTCTAAGAAGTAATCAGAACCAGAGCTGGTAAAGGTACAGAGGTGAAGCAACAATTGCATTTATCCTTTGTTTGTTCTGTACACTCAGTGGTTTCACTGTGTTTGCCTACAAGGACTTTGTACCTACTGTTTACAATAGCTAAATCTCTTTTCTTTTCCCCGCTTATAGGATCGGAGAAACAATTCAAACGAGTTCTGAAAATCTCTTTTATTAGAATCACTGCTCATCTGCTTATATTCTCCTTCTCCCTGATGTGATGATGGTTTAAACTCTGCAGTTTTGACCACGGTGACATAACACCCTGGCTCGAAACGGGAGCACACAGGCTTGGTGATGGGGATTATGGCTCATTCTTCAGAGCGCTGGGTTTATTTTAAGGTCTGACAGGATAAAACAGGATTAGCATCACAATGAATCTGCGAGCATTCAAGCCCAGAGGTCAGCTCCTCCATGAACTTTACCATTTGAAATGTTTGTTAATCCCCATCTGTGTTGTGATGGCTAAACATGGATCTGATGAGCTGTCATTCCAGCGAGGTGCCTATTTTTGCTAAGTGTTGGGTTATTTTAGAGGACCACTGCAGTGGTGACAGCTTTTATTTTCAGTGCATTTTCTGCATCTCTTCAGCAGACTTTGAATTGTGCTGGAGGCTGATTAACTTTAATCCTGAAGGGAATAGAAAATAAAACTAGATCTCAAACACACCAGGAGTGTTTGCAAAGACCCTTTCAACAATACAACTTCCTTGCTTTGGGTAATTGAACACTGGTACTTTGGGAAGTTAGGGTTAATCAGTAATGGGTGTTGCTAATTTGTGTGAAGGTATACAGTTTCCCAACTTTGCTCCACACTAATACAACCGGTTTTAGTTCTGCTTAATGAGCTGTTTTGTGCCTGGATGTTTTGTATGAAAGCACGTATCACCAGTTTCCCAAAAGCTGCCCTCAGTGGTTTTCAAGTGAGCTTGTTAACACGTTAACATTCACTTGTGTATATTGTAATTAACCAAAATATTGTGCATATTTTTAATACTAGAATCACCAACATCCCAACAGTTCTTTCTACTGATGCTATGAATATATTGACACCATTTACGTTCTGATGTGTTGGATTAGCAACGTTTTATTAAAAAAGTATCGAGAACTCAAGAAAAGCTGAAAAATAGTAGCTGTTCAATTAGATTTTGTTCAAGGTTTGAAGTTTATACAGAGATAACAGGGTATATCTTCTGAATAACAATGAATAAACTTCAAACTTTATTTATTTGTAAAGCCTTAGGCAACACAAGTGCTGCACATGATAATAATTAATTCAATTAAAACACACAAACAGATAAAACGTCAATTAACTCCCACAATAGCATTTACCTACAGACAGGTCTACATACACATAAAGACAGACCACCTTTCCCCACACCAACCCCCAACTGTCCCATTCTCTTAACAAAACCTATTTAAACATTGCCTAAAATGAGCAAATAAGTAAATAAAACTAGGTACAAACCTCTACCTATCCAATAATTAGACAAAACATACAATCTATTTTGTTAAAAGCATTAAATCATTAAAAATATCTCCTCTGGTCCTGAACCGGTCTTAAATTCACACAGATGAAACCTTTTTTTAAAGCATTTCTGCTTGAGTGTATTGCGATTTGCTTTTCCTCAAGGTTACACAGCATTTCAATGAGGGTTAGGCCCTGCAGCATGACACATTAGCATCCAAGCTATACCAGTCAAGTAGAAGACTTTGGAATATGTTGTCGTGTACACAAGTAGTTCATGGTTGATTCTTGATACTTTACTGTTTTAAGAATTATTAGTTTGCTAAATAGTAAAATAATTTCTACTTCCATCTATTCATCTGTTCCAGATGTTTAGTAGCTTGTAAAAATGTACATTTGCAATGCTAAGCTGCTCTTTTTAGAGAGGCTTTTCCCTGCAACCTATCCAAAAGAGCTACTTGTTCAATCTTTTTCTAATTTTGCTTTTATATAATTGAACCTTTAGCATAGTTAAGCCTGGCGAGGCTAAGCTATAGCTCTTGGGCTTTTCTGCAGGCTCATGCACGCCTGACCTTGGGCTGGATATGGTGAAATAACCACTCCTTATTGAATGTTTTATACAATATAGTTTCTCAAAGTGGCCATTTGCAAAATGGCCACGCAATCCTTCCCAGGTTGAGAAGCAACAACTGCTTTGGGAAGATTATTGCAGGTGTCTTTCCTCCTTTGCATTGTGAATGCTTACAAACAGCACGCTGGAGGTACTAAAGATCAGTTAAGTGAGTAGATTAGCAGTACCTCACAGCTACTTATCTTCTCAACTCTATGCAGGCAGCAAAGGTTATATTTAGCTTATACAGGTCAATAAATTTTAAACTCAATCCACAAATTGCAGCATCCCAAAGGTTGTAGAGAAAAGAAATGAGGATCTAGACGTATACTGAATGACTGAGCTTTTTCAAACAAAGTCCGACCTGAATGTCTGGACAAACTGCATTTTCGTTAACCATGCTTTCGCTCCTCTTTTTTTTTTTTTTTAAACTAAGATCATAAGAAGGAAAGTTTCGACGCTTGGAAAAAACCAGAAGAGTGTCATTTACATGTCACAGAGAGGGATAACCAGAAAAGTCTTATCTGCTGACATGGTTTCTGTGTTTTTCTGCAGCAGGTCAAAACACAACATTCAAGGCCTTTGTTTTTTTACAAGGTCACCATAAAAAAGGAGAAAATGATTCTTTTTCCCAGTCAGGTTAGTTTCCAATCCAACGATATCTTTTCTTTTTCTCTTTGTATAAAGACTGGTGGACTGTGGGGCAGGCCCTCCATGATGAAGCCCTGACTCATTTATTATCTGTGTAAATATAGCGGAGCATAATCTCTCAGGTCAGTGTCAAAACCTCTTACAGTACAATCATTCACTGCAACTGACTTAACCCCGCTTTATTTGTTCAGTGCTCTTTTGTATTATGTTAAGCCCTAATACCAGCAGCTTTGTTCTGTTTAAAATACTGTGATGACCTTTGCATCTTTTGTCATGAACACTTGCACACACATTTGTGGTTCCCAGGGGATGAATCGTACTCTTTTTGATCATTCCTAAGATCTTTAAAACATCCAGATGCACAATATTTGTTGTAAAAAATTGAAAAAGAAATCATCCAGGGATACCGATGGTTCCACATGACGCTTGATAAATAACTTCTTGATGTCACACGTGCAACATTTGTGGGTTTTAAGTACATACAGTTACAATTTTCCGAGAATGATTGCTGCAGACTTTGATCTGTTGTGTCTGTAGCACATTAGCATCCACATTTATAAAATGCCTTAATTTATTTTTAGTTTTACCTCAACTTTACACAGAGAAAAATTCATGTCTTGCCAAAAAGGTGTAGCCGATGAGTAAAATGTGGTGACTGTTACGACCCTTATTGGGTCTAAGGGCACGAAAGGGGTCAAATCACAAGATGGACTGGAACAAACAAAGATATATCACTAATTTATTTAAAAAAAAAAATCCCAGGTCCTCCAAAACAGTAACAAAAGGTGTCCTATAGTAGGTAATCTTTATCCAGTAACAAAATAAAAGTGTTCTCACACAGAGGTAAACAATAAATAATTATACTTAATTATCTTTACTATATACTATAACAAAAGGAGTCTCTGTGGAGAGGTCAACTAACTATTAATACAAATAAAACACAACCAAAAGAGTCTATCCCCCAATCCCAAATGGAACACTTGAGCACTCCTGCACTCACGGGCGTGCTCCCGTGAGGGGCTCAAGGGTTCAGTGGTGTTCCAATTGGAATTGCGTGAGTGATCAAGGGATGATGGCGGACATTTTTGAGCCCTTTCTGCCCCCTTTCCATAAGTCAGCATCGATGCCGA
>JBAMHX010000021.1:4319107-4341392 GCA_037177515.1 Pseudomugil tenellus
TGTGTGTGTGTGTGTCTATATGTATGTAGTTACACAAATGTGTTATTATACATGTATGCATGTAATTACTCCGGTATGTATGCATCCGTTTACACATCTGTGTATGTTTGTATTTATGCACGTGTCTACACATGTATGTGTATCTTTATAAGTGTGTATGCATGTGTATGTGTTTACGCATGTATGTATGTAATTACACATGCATGTAATTATTGATGTGTGTGATTACAGATGTGTTTGTATGCATGTGTTATTGCAAGTATGTATATATGCTTGTTTGTATGTATTTACACATGCATATACATGGATACATTTGAATATATGTATGCATGTAAATGTTGATATTTATGCAATAACACATGTGTAATTATGTATGTTATTACACATCTATGTCTGCTAATGCACAAGTATACATGCCTGCATATGTATCCACATGTATGCATATATGTATGCATGTATTTATGAAAATATGCATGACAAATGTGTGCGTGTATGTTAGCATGTGTTTACGTATGCATGTGTGCATGTTTTTTCCACATGTATGTATATATCCATTTATTTACCAAGTTTGTACCTATGCATGTTTTCTTGTATGTTTGTTACATGTAATAACATACATATAACAAACATACATGTTATTACATATGTTATTACACATATGTTTGTATGTATGCATTTTCATTCACTATGTATATATGCATATGTTTACGGATATATGTGTATGTACACTTGTGTTTATCCATATATAAACACAAGTATGTGAATGTGTGTATGTATATATGTAATTACACATGTATGTATGTAATTAAGCATGCCTGTAATTGCCCATGTTTGGTGTAAACACATGTAGTCTAGCATTTGTCTTCACAAATAGGAATGTATGACTTGATGTATATGTACACATACATGTGTGTAATTCTGCATTAGCATGTATCTGTTTGTTTATACGAAGACAATGTTTTGCATTTTATTTTGCATTTTGAAACTGGTAAATTTCCAAGGCTTATGGTAATTTTCCAGTACAGAAGTAGACACTTCTTACTTTGACGTGCTAAATCTGATAAAAAAAAATTCCAAGCCGACCCTGTTCTGGTAAAGCTTTGTTTCCGATCTAACATTGTGTTCTTGTTTTGCTGCATATTAAGTATGACTGCCAAGCGAGTACTGTCACACACCAAATCTTTCTTCTGACAGCCTGTCAGATAACTGGTTTGTAACCAGTTAAAGCTTGCGAAATTCCACTGTGCTGGTAGCTAAAGCCAATATTGTGAAATGGTCTACATTTGGGAATAATTGGCTTTTGTTTGGTTTTTTTAACTAACAATTTGAGCTAAAAAGAAATACAACTGTTTGATTTGTTCAATTTAGCTTGTGTAGCAGCGCAGTAATAACTTGAGCTAAAGTGCGGATTTACTGTTTTTACCAAGCTTGCGAAAGATAATTAGCATGTCATACAATAATGCATAAAGAATAATTAAGTCTTTATTTCTTAAGAATTAAAATCTTAAGCTTAAAAATATGTTTCAATATTTTATAGAAAATGACAAATGATGGAAAATGCTTTCCCTTTAACGTCACACATGCTTTTAATTCAACAATGAAGCCAAAAGACTCGTTTCTTAAAAAGAAGTGTTTTATTTCATTTTTGAACAAAGCCAAATACAGATTTGAAGCCAAACTGGGGAACACTGGCAAATCTCAATCCAATCAGTGTGTGAAGGAATCCAACAACAAAAAGTAGCTTCAAATAATTGGACAACTAAAATAAACCATATACCCCAGAACTGGTGTAAAGAACGTTATGGTGCATGTTGGCTGGAGAATTTTAAAAACTGGGACAATAAAAAGTTTGTGCTAGCAGCTGTTGGGGAAATAAAATTAAACAAAATTTATCAAATTTGACCAAAACAACTAAAGAAATCCAATAGAGCCCAGTTAATGAGCTCTTAATGTGCGTATAATTACATTTGGATTTGGTCGAGCACATCAGCTGTGTGTACCATAGTTTAAGCAGTTCTGACTTTCAGAAATGTAAATGCACAAAATTAAAACAATTTTATTATGCAGTCGGTTTCTCCGAGAAGAAGTTGTGCGAAGGTTGTAGGCAGGCGATCGCCCGTCTACATGTCTGAAAAGGGGAACAATCATCTTTTAGCATTCCTTGCACAGACATAACCCGATGTTAGTAAGGAACATCGGTGATGTTGAGGGTAGGGACTCCAAAATATATCCTAAATGACAGTAAGTGATCCAATATGACATTTTTTCCCATCTGTAACTAAAATACAATTCCAGTCCACAGGATTTTGGATGTGTACCATTCAAATCAGATTTGTTAAAGCTAACCTAAAGGTGTGGAAGGAGACTGAAGTCTATTAAAGCCTCCACTGGCGTGTCATTCTTCGAAATAAGAAATTTCTCTCTGAAATGAGCCGATCCACCCATGTAAACAGTGAATTTTCTGATACAGAAAAATACTAAGTGGAAAATGTATATTGATCTTCTATTTTCACATGGGAACATACATATTTTGTAACAAAATAAATCTATACTGCTGTTTTGTTTTTTTATTTTGTGGGGATATGGGTCGTACAATCCCATCAGCCTGTTCGGACAATGCACTGCATGGTGGCTTGGCTCTGTCGGCAAAACCTCATGACTGAAGCAGCTCAAATGCTCAAAATGATCTGTCTGAGAAAAATTAGTTTGAAGCAAAAAAAAAAGTAATAAAATACTCATCTTTTCCATCTGTATACCAGCTGTTAAAGTAATTTATAATAAAGTGTTTGTTTCTATTATCTTTAAAAATCTTACGCATTGTTTATCTTGTATCTTGGCATTTTGACACAAACTATCCTCTTGGATATTTACATAGGAAAAGATACTTTTCAAGCAATAAAACAAGCTTATATTGTGGGTTGCAACAGAGTAAAACAATTTTGAAGTAAAAATGGAGAAAGAATTGCATAGCAGATCAGATAACTAAACAAGAACTGATCCTTTTTGGTACGGTGCACTTTGATTCATGACTGCACAATTTCACAAATGTACATGAAATAGTAAGTCCATTCATAGTTTCACCTTCCCGCAGTAAGATCGAGCTTCCTTCTGCACTGTGTTGCTCAACAGCGAGAAGGCAAGATGCAGACAGACGCCACATCCTCTCTGCTCTTCGCGTAGACGTCCATAGGAGCTTTTCATAAAGAAAAATTAAAAATGTGTTTTAAAAAGTGCCGTTTTGCTACATTTATCAGCTAATCTATGGTCTGCTACTAAACAGGTAACACAAGCAAATGTGTTACACAGCCCTCAGACATCACACAGCTTCCTGATGCTTTGAGTTTTGGTCACACAGACAGTCACGCTCACAGTCACGTACAAAGAAACACACCAATGACAGGAAAGGAAAAAAAAAAAAAACAAAAAGTGTAAAAACAAACTAAACAAAAAGAGAAATTGAGGCCGCTGAGTCTGTTTAAAGTCTGTCTGCTGCTATTTAACATTCGGCTGGTAAAGCTTCGACAAAAGAACAAGCACCATAAGGAAAAGGCCTCAAATGTCCTCCGCTGGCAGAGTTCAGCAGTTCCTGCTTGATTCTGTGCTCCCACAAACAAAGCAAAAAGAAAAGATACATTCAGACTTGCCTCAGGCTTGTGGTCAGGCAAAGTCACTGAAATGTTTCAGGCTTTATTTTGTCTTTTCAAGTCCACGGTAGGCATTGGAGCGCTGCTTTTTAATGTTGTCTTTAAATCATACAGTCCACAACGAGTCTCCAAATTCCCGCATGTCCTTTTTTTTGCGTCCGAGCGGATACATCCAGGTCCTTCACCGTCTCTGCTGAGCATAAAGGGGGTATGCTAGCGTCACATTCAGAGAGTCATTGTGCTGGACCAAAGACGTGTGCTGGTAGTGAAGTACGAGTTCTTTCAATGAGCTGTACAGGTTATATGGCTCCGCGAAGCCGTAGCCTGAGGGGGTCTTGTTGATGACGCAGTGCTTCACCTCGCCTTCCACCCTGCAAATAAAAGCACAGTGGTCACAAGCTGCCCTGTGATGACAGGAAATAAAAGCATTCTGAATGATTTCTTCTTAGAGAATTATTTTGAAACCACAGCTCACATGGAAATGACTAAATGTGCTGAAACTATAAAAATTCTCTCTCGCAAAACTTCAGAAGGAGAATAGCAGCAAGTAAAAGCGGACAACTCGGATACATACACAACACTGCAGGCGTAGCATCCTGCTTTGCTGCTGTCTCGAACCAGGAATGTTCCGTCTCTCTTGTTCTGGAGGAGAGCCTCGGCCTGCAGTCGTTCGATTTTTCCCAGATTCCAGGTCCGCTCGTCATGATGAGGAAGGTCTTCGTCATCATCCACCATAGAGTATTGACTAAAACAAAGGATGATGAACAAACATGTTAGCTTTGAAGCTAAAAGCGTCCATTTTGCATCATGTCTGACGGCGGACTTACTCCTCTGTGTTCTCGTTTTTGATTCCCAGCCACTCGTTGAGTTTTTTCTGTCTGACTCCCTTCTGGGTCAGCCACCTATGAGACACGAAACACATGATTGTTAGAAACCAGGGCGGATGCGTTTCCGAGGTAACAGCACGGCGTTTGTGTGCCAACTTACACGAGGTACTGGTCTCTGGTCTTGCGGAGCTGGATGAGGTCGGGCTTGATACTGTTCATCCTCTTATCGATCTCTCTGTAATCTGCTGCCTGTTTCTTCAGATCTTCTTCCAGTCTGCGTTTGCTGTCGACAATTTCGCTAATCCTCGATTTCAACTTCTCGTAGTTCACCATGATTCTGCAAACGACGACAGATAAGTTAGTTTAGAACATAATCCAGCATTTTATGAGCTGAAGCAGCTCTCTGAGGTGTTCTTACCTCTGGATCTCCTTGTCGTTGCCTTCTCTCCTAAATTTCTCTATGTACTCTTTGCTGTACCGTTCTTGCGTTTGGCATTGCTCCTCAAATATCTTTATCGTTTCATTGAAAGCTTCTATCGCTGTGCGTTTCATTTGGATTTCCTGTAAGCAAAAGCACATTTTTATTAGTGTCTGATGCGGTAGAACTCTTAGATCTCTGCATCCACGTGGCTTGTTCGCACCTGTGAAGTTCTGGTGTACTCTTCATAGAGACGGTCGTACTCTTTGTTCTTCTCTTGGTACTGCTGGTGGTATTCACAAAGCTTCCTCCCCACTGCTTCGATGTTGTCTTCTTTCACCACCTGATCCTGAGAAAAGATTCAGAAATGAGCATAGTTGCAGGGAAATTAACTAAAAGCAGTGTTAAATGTGAACGATGTGCTTGTAACAGAGCTGGCGTCCTACCTGCTGGTGTTTGGAGATGGGATACTGCAGCTTGACGTCTAGCTTAGGGTTGTACTGAGCCAGTGACTCATTGCGATAGTGGTTGATGAGCTCAACAACAGAGCTGAAGGTCAGCGGGTCTGAGAAGCCATACTTCCCGTCCCGATGAAATATCTTAATAAGTTTGTTGTTTCCTCCTTTCCTGTGGAAGGAAAAGACGCGTTGAAAGGACTGCACAACGTGTAAGGAAAAAGGAAATAACTTCCGACCAACAAGGCGGATGGCTCACCTCAATGTCAGAGTGTAGTCTCCGTGCATTTTCGTAGAGGCGTCTCGCACCAAAAACGTACCGTCTGCAGTGTCCCGCAGTTTCTCATTGACCTCCTCGCGGGAGATGTCTCCCCAGTACCATTCAGCGTCCTGCAGAGCCATGTTGTTGTTCATACCGTTGTTAATCACAGACGTGGGTTTGGGTGGCTTTGGAGGTAGAGCTGTGGGGCGAAGAGGAGCAGATTGTAAAAATACAGCTTTCATGAAGTCATTTTTATTTTCTGGTGTAATTAAAGCAAAAGTTTAACGGATATTCTTGTAAAGAGAAAAATCAAGAGTCCCACTGTAGCTCCGACTCAACCTTTTTTCTATTGATCAAACAGAGCTGATGAAATACTGCCCCTCTCGAACAGAGGCGGCAACAGCGAGGAGGTGGGAGGAGAGATGAAGCATGAGTCGGGAGGGGGGGATTTCATTCAAGAAAATGGCCATCAATAAATAGAGATCCAGCAGAGCAGCTTTTTCAACATCGACACACACATGGCTAAAGATTTTTTGGGAGAGAAAACGGGGGATTGAAAGGTTTAAAAAGTAGCACTTTGAACCGTGAAGCAGCTGATCAAAGTTGAGCTTTAATGTGGAATAGCCAGAATCTTTTCTATTGATTTACAATCAATAGATCAATAAAAGTTGAGCCAACAGTTTCACAGTGAGGCTAGTGGTAGCAGAGCTAAGGTAGCTGGCTATTTTTAACCCGTAAATCTGCACTGCCACTGCATTAACACCCCCTTCTGCACCAACAGATCCTGCAGAACTTTGCTGTCTGAAAAGCCGAAGCGGCAGCCGTGCGGTTACAACGAGCAGCATGAATCAGCCTCTACAGCACATCAGCTGCACTTCTCTGCCAACATCATCTCATTTTTAACCCGGTTTGCCATCCAGCCTGTCCTCTCTGCTCCTCTGACGACGCACAATTAACACATTATTAAGTCGGCACCTAAGCAATAATTTGCAAAGCCATTAAGGGGCAGCCTGCTCAGTAACGTCTTACATCACTTACCACAAGCCAATCACAAAGAGGGTCTGTCACCAACTGCTTCTGCATCTTTCATTTCCTGAGAGCGATGAGGTCATTCTTAAAGTATATTTCCATTTACAGCTTTGCTTAAATGATTTAAAATGCAGCAGCCATATAAATAAAATCCCTCATAAATTTTGTCCCGTGTTAGCATCCACCTTCAGAAGCTTCTCTCCACTAACAGAAAAAGCGCCGGCAGCTTGCTGCATGCTTCCCCTCAGCCATCCTTCGCCTCCTTCTGTTGAGCCTGTCCACTTGCTCTCCTGCAGGTTGCTCGGCCCCTCCTCCCCGCATGTGTCGTGCGGACGCTTAGCCCGTCCCACTGCTGGCACGCAGACAAAGCCAGCTCTGCTGCAGCAGCACGTACGCAGCTGAATTATAATGCCTGGCCCAGTCAGCAGCACCCTGAGCTCCGAAATACGCCTGTAATCCCACAGCATGACACTCGGCGTGACAGAGATAGCCTACTTGATTTCCTGAGTGAAACTAAAATAGGACCGGTTCTTGGTACAGAATTAAGGATTCTAGTGAAACTCAGTGATCATCCTTGGGCTTAGCCAAATAATACAAAGAAGTCATGAAAAAGATTGAATCAACTACAAATCCTTGAATTAGATTAAATATTATGTATACATATTCATCTAAATAAAATACATATCAAAGCTTTTTTTTTTAATGCCAGGACTTGTTCAACATTTTCCTAAAAGCAACTCCTTCAGACATGCCAGCAAGTTGAGAGTACTTGATTTATTTATAATCTTTTGCAACTCTATAAATAATCTGAAGGCTTTCGAGCCTCTAAACGAGTCCAAACCAGAGTCTCAATCAACTGGATACAAAGTCAAACAACAGCTCAGATCTATGCAGCATGAGCAGCGGCCTCAGGCAAGTTAGCTCTCAGCAACGGCTGGCAGCTTCAACAAACCAAGACCAAGTTATCTTGTTCTCTTTTTTTCCTTAAATTTGTTCATTCTCTATGCATGAGGCCGTCTTCTTTACAGCCTGAAGATAAAAAGCAGCCGAATGAAACCGTTTCCCTCCTACGCAACATGAGCAGCAAACTTACGTTGCAAGTTGTGCATGTTTCGGTGAACCAACAGTCTCTTCTTTAAAGCTTCTTTCTTAGTTCCAAAGGTTGAATGTAATCCACCAGAGCTGAATTCAGTTCCTCCAATCAAACTCCATTTCATAATTTAGACCGAGTACGAGGATGTGGCTTGTTTTAATTCTTGCAGCTTTGTGTGCTTCTTAATGAAATCCAGGTAATCCCCTCAGTGTGAGGCAGGTGCAGCGTGCGCTGATTCACTCGTTGTGAGTGTTAAGTTCCTGCAGTGAGTCTCCCTCTCTTCGTCTTTCCCTTTCTGAGCTCTGTGAGGCTGAGTCCTGCTCACGTGGAGCCAGATAGTTAATGATTAGCAGTGACTGCTCGGTGCCGAAGCAGCCTGTTCTGAACACCAGCTGCACTTGTGTGCACGCCTCTGTCTTTTTGGTCACTCCCTCTTTGTGTGTTTGTAAAGGAGGGGGGGCTGGGGTGGCGGAGGGAACTTCAGTCTTATGATTAACTTGCAAAGTTTCAAATATTTGCTGACTTAGCACTTTGAGGGGCAGGACATGTGGATATCCATGCAGAGGGAGGACCGAGGGGGAGAAGAGTGGCTCTACAGACTGGAAGCAGTCCTCAGTTAACAAGAAGAGCTCTGTGCCGCAGGCCGACTTTCCAGCCAACCAAATCTAAGTGGGCCTTTTGTCGCTTACTTAAAATAGGCACGCAGTAACTGGGAGGAGGCATTCAGACACACACACACACACACACACACACACACACACACACACAGAGGTCATTCATAGAAACGCACACAATCTCAACGTGTATTTACAAAGTAGACTCCGTCATGTTTGGTTCCTATTATTTGCATGAGACTGATGATGCGCGTTACAGGTCATGTATTCACATATGCATCTCTGTTTATGCGAGAGACACTAAAAGCACATCAGGGTTTGTGTTTAGCCCATCCATCCATCCATCTTACTGCCAAAGTGTTCCCGCAGGTGCAAATTACTGACAGCTGAGAGCAGTCCATGCACAGGCGCATTAAAAATAGCTTTAACAGGTAATAAAATGTTTAAACAGCTACAGTCCTCGGCCTCTGGGCCAGCCAACGACAGTACTTTAACCAGCACTGTAAAAACAAAATGCTGCCACGAAAGGCACTGCTGTCACACCACCGCGGTACCGCTGTCTGAACAGACCACCTACAGAAATAGTGGGACTAAGTTCCTTTCGCATGTTAGAAGGTCAGCATGGGGAAATCGGATTATATCAGCTGATAAACTACATTTCATTTCACCAAAAATCATGTTACTACAAAAACTATTCGTATAACTTTATGAAATCCTTTGTAGTAAGGATGAGTTTACTTTGTAGTAAACTCATCAGAATAGGAACCTTGAAAATAAATGTTAAAAAAAAGGTTGTAAAGTGAGAAAAATCTTTAAACTAACTGTTTTATAGCAAACTCTTTAAGGATTTGTGTTAAAAGCCTCAAACTGATACAAGATAAGAAAAAAAATGGCCTAACTAGTTTTAGTTTTGCAGTGTAGGTAGTTCACCTCCACAGACTACCCTGTGGTCTTGCACAAGTGCAGCAGTTGCAAGTCTCAAAGTCTCTCTACCAGCTATAAATAGCTCGTGTCTGCGTTTGTATTGTGCAGCAATTCATTCCCTGCAGAACTTAATATTCATGCTCTGCATCAAATACTAAATAATGCACAAATCTCTTTGGTTTCCCCTCAACAGAGCTGCTTCGAAGAAGCAAAGCACAAACTTTAACTACCTGGAGCAGCTTGGCTTTCACTCCACTCGCTGGTCACCAGAACCTCGATGATCTTGATGAAAGCATCCAGACTTGGTTCACCACTGTGAAATTTGAGAAAAGAAATGAAGTTAAATTAAACTTTTACAACCCAGGTGACAGTTTTTGTTGCTCTGTTTTTTCTGCGTTGGTGACAATCTGAAGGTAATTAACGCTTAGCGACTTTAATTGCACAGCACAGCTGGTAGGAAGAAAAGCTCCAACCTATATTTGTGTACAGCTAAAACTCACGAGTGCATGCGCTCTGCTCTGAATGTGCATGACTGAGGGTCTGTGTGTGTGTGTGTGTGTGTGTGTGTGTGTGTGTGAGAGAGAGCGCTGCATGACTGAGCTTGCACACTTGTCCATCTACTGCCTGAGTGTTTATCCTTGTCAAACCAGAATGTGTAACAGTGAAGCTCGGGGCCACAGCTCCAACACTCACCTGGTGGGTTGCTGTCTGAAAAACACAGGGCTGAAGATCTCGCCCAGCGATCTGGCACTAAGCAGGTTCTTGGAGCCGTTCTGGCAAACTCTAGCAAAATGCCTGAGCAGACAGTGGAGAGTTAGCCAGTACTGTTGAGGGAGGCTTGGTGTGCTGGCGATGCGACGCAACAGCTGGGCACATTCCTCAGGGTTCACCACCTCTGTTGAAAAAGATGAGAGCGGCCAAGGGTCAGAAAGACTCCTCTAAAAAAAACTAAACAAAAACAAAAACTAATAATGCATTACAGGAGATTCTTCTTCTGAAGAGGAGCAGAAGAAGAAAGCTTTTTTTTCTAACAACAGAGAGATGGAAAAAGGCGTCATGTTCGTTGTCTTGTAAACCACAGAAATTGTGTGGTTGACAGCGAGTGTAAGGTACTCTAGCAGGTGATTGGCTGCTCAGAGATGCAACAGATAAACTTTCAGGCTTGTTTTAGTTCCTATTAACCGCATATATCCTGTTTCTGGCCATGTGACATCAAGAAAACGCAGCAGCACAGAGCAGACTGGTATGAGAATTTTTCTTCTGCATGCAAAAAGCACAAGGAAAAAGCGAGAAACAGAAAGTTAAAAAAAGCAGCAACAAAATGCAAATAAACCTTTTTCACAGTCTTTAAAATGTACTAGATGCTTAAAATAGATCAAATGGGGGGGAAAAAAAAATCAACAAAGAGGAACAAAAAGATTCTGAAGTGTTATTGTGGTTTTTTGTCAAAGTACTTCATGTACAGTGGGGCAGGGGTGCATTACGTCAGCACTTCTGTTTTTAGCCATCTGTACGATACAGAAATGATCACTGAATGTACTGAAGTTCCCACCTTTTGCAGTGAGGACCATCTGAGCTTGTATTGTGGGGGGTATGATGGGCTGGGGAAGATCCTGCAGGTACCTACGTACACCATCACACAGAACTGGAAGTTCCAGCTGATCCAGATCTGTCGACGGAGGATCTGAAGTGTAAAACAAGACAGGCTGCATGTTTATACAGAAACTTCTATGCGACTTAACCACAGTTTTTTTTTGGTGCTTTTAATGTCATATATGAGCCCTTAAGTTCCCTTTTTTATATGCAAGTCTCACTCACTGACAGGTTACAGAAAAAAGGAAAACATTTATAAAAAGCTACTCACCGCTATCAAAATACTGTCTGACTTCAAGTCCAGCACCAGCAGTGAATGTTCGATATAAAGTGGGGTTATCCAGACCTACAGATAAAACATAGGTCACCTGACATGCTTCTTTGAAACAGGTTACATAAGCAGGTAAATGTGGAAATGCACATAGAGATTGATAAGCTGGGGTATTTTCGGGTGAGCTCACCTTTTCTCTCGATAACTTCCAACAGTCTGTTCAGCATAGGTGGAGCGGTCTCAGGAAGGGAAAACTGCTCCGTCAAGTCCGGCAGAGAGAAGCCTGGAAGAAATTAGAACAACCAAAGGTCTTTATGAAAAGAAAGTGATTGAGCCAGTAATTCATTTAGTGAAACCTAAGCTGGACTTCTAAAACAGACAAAAAATAAGCAATTTTCTTATTATCTCCTCACTTTAAAAGTTACGGTTTATGTCCTGCTGAGCAACATCTCGCCTCACTCTAATAAATCCTTGAATCAGTAAAGATGGATTAAGTGCTCAGGTCTTCAAAAGGAACGAGGTACATAACCTTTCACATTAAGAAAAGGCTGATTCAAGAACAGGAGGTGCTGAACACTAAAGTTAGGGTTTGGTGGGCCAAGAAACTAAGCAAATATCCTGTGACATGAGGTAAGCCAGGTCTTATTTTTTTTTTTTTTTTAACTTATTTTGCCTTCTGAACTTTAAGCCCAGGTGTGGACATGAAAGGATGAAGGAGTTGGCAGGGATTATATTTGGACTAAGTATTTTCTGAAAGGCTCAACTGTTAAAACTGCAGATTGAAAACGCTGAGAAACCATGAATGAAACCTTTCTTGAAAACATGTTTTTCTTTTTGCTACCTTAAAAAATTATTACTGCTTTTTAAGGCGGGCATCAAACCTGCAACTACAACCCCAACGGATGCATGCAAATTATGCATCAAAGCGCTGCCCGCTTCTGCCAAAGTTGATTCAATGAACCACTTCATCTAAAGCTACATCCTAGGGCCACAACAGCATTTAGACTAGCAGGTTGCGTGTGAAGAAACTGCATTAAGTCTTTCTGACCACAGAACACACAAGTATCCATGCAGGACAACTGGTCATCTGGAAGACATTATTGGAACTGCAAATCAGGAGGGGACGTTTCCCAGAAGCAGTGAACTTTGAGATGGAACAAAGTTTCCCAAAATAGAGGTCGAGACATGCAGTGCTGCCATCACACACCTTGGAAGTGTAAGTTTTCTCCAAGACCAGACATCTAACACGGCTCTCCTACAAGGGCCAACCTCTTTTCTGAGAAACTCAATTCACAACCACAAGTTAAATGAAACTCAACCCAGCCAGCTCAACACTGATAATATCTATAAAAATTATCCAACAGCATGAAAAAGACTACATTTATTCTAAATTCCTCGCCAGAGACAGAACTATGAGATGCTATCCACTTAATTCCTGCATAAAAAAACATTTAAAAAAAAAACCATAGAAAAAGAAAAAAATTCAGTAAACAGGTGTGAAGTCATCTGCTTGCATTTCTCCGTCCGACAGGTGATAACTCTTACAACAGGACAGGTCTTCAGGGGAGATCCAGACACTGTTTATTTTCCCTACCCATGGCTGGTCTCTGAGTGGCACAAGGCAAGAGAGATAGAGTTGCTTCTTGGTAGTGTCAACGATGTGACAGTTTTGGCACCAATGGAAATGTATCAAGTATCAAACAAAATATGGCAGAAATGCTTTGGGCTGTCGAGGATGATTTCTGAGAGGCCTTGATCGATGTACTACTGGACTCGGCTCATAACAAAAATACTCCGTAATCCATTTTAATTCTGAAGGTTGAATTAAATGTTTTATTCTATTTAAAAGAGCCGAGTCCTGCACAGCAACAGACTAACTTTTCAATGCAAGGTGGTTTCTGTGGTAACTTCAGATAGTAGAGTGAGGCGAAAGGGGCCCTTGGACATGCCTCTACAAGTCTGCATGTTTGGCAAACCTCCCAACATCCCAAAAGGCCTCAAGCAGTAGTAGTCAGTTAGACGACCGCAGGTTGAGGAAGTCTATGCAGCTGCTGCGGCGTGGGGGACAATCTCACCGGCTCAAATGGTATGTCTGAACCGAACGAAGCGCAGACTGTGGGCAGGACAGGGCTGGGACACCGCCGACACGACGCACTAAAGATAGCGCACGCTTTGGGTAAATTTAGAGAGCCAGCTCAAGTAACCAACATTTACAGGTTACATGTTTTTTTTTTGTCTGAGGAAAGTCTAGCTGACACACACAAGCACAACCTAAAGAGCAAAACGACACAAAAGCTTTTAATCTACAAAACACCAATTTTCAAAACTGATCACAATCATTTCTACAAAAGAAGCTACATGTACCGACACCTTAGTTCTTCACTTTAATAGTGTGGGATTTCAAAGATTTTTCTCTAGGACCATGCATGCACAGGCAGCAGCAAACGTGCTTTAACATAGCTGATCTGCAAGTCAATGAATGATGCAGCTCTGAAGGGAGAAAACATGCAGGCAATGTCTCCTCCTACTGGCTGGAAGGCGCAGTGCAAACATTAAGCAACAGCCAATGAGGAGACTGTTGCTACAGCCTGACAATTAACCCTACATGAGGGGGACCGTCAGTGTATCACAAGTACACACAAATGACCAGAATTTCTTAAAAAGGAACAATTAACTCTACATAGCACAAAATAATCAAGCTGATTGAACTAATGTGAAAAAAAACTAATTGGGGCGTCTGAGAATATTTCTTCCTAATTCTAATATTAATACAGTCACAAGAAGTCGTTTTTAACCTGTAATATTGTTGAGATTGCTGAATAATTCTGATTATTCATTTGATACGACTCTGCATTGGTTTCTACTTTTATGAGTTTATGCTATTTAGGACAAAAAAAAGGTTGAAGATGGCAGAAACATTGGTTTGTTGGTAAAATTTCAAAGGAAGTGTCTCGTAACTTCTCAGATGAAATGCTGAAGCAGGACATTTGCTTGTTTAACCACAACAGTTTTAAGATATGCAACAGCTGCAAAACTGACTAAAAGACGTTGCTTTAACAGCTTTGAGCAGTTTGTCCACACTAAAGGTACAAAATGGCATTTGTAGAAAACGGAGAAGCATTATGAACAAGTCCAAGATGGTAAAACCATTTTACTCAGGTAACTATTTAACCTCTCCATCACGAGGCTTACCTTGATGACAATAAATCCACCATGTCAGCCTATCGCTCGATAAATCACATATCTGAAATACCTTCTCTGCCCTTCTTAACATCGTGTTTCTCTGTAATCTCACCTTCATCTCATTGCACTTCAACACCACCAGTGTGCGTCTTTGTGCCTCATTTTCTTGTCTTAATCCTGCTAGCAGACATGCCCTGACTCCAGTAAAGAAGATTTGCCAATTCAGACTTCAGTCTCTGCACACAATCAAGTAATGAAAAAGTTATGCACGGTCTCATGCACACAACTCCGTGCAATCTGACTGGATTTACACACTAATGCAGTTGGGAGAACATATATCGAGTTATGATGCTGGTTTTTATTGAACTGTGAAACTGCATTACGGTCAACTTTTATTTCAATCGATGAACAGCAGCAGGTATAATCTGAGGGTCCATGTTTTGATATTTTTAAGCAGGGATTGGCAACAGGAAAGCTTCCATAACATATGGAAAGTTAGACAATTAAAAACATTATAGAATATCTTAAGCATGGTTAGGTTTCTATTTAACTATAAACTTCATCTGTGGTGTGACTGAACACAATGAAGATTTGTATTTTTATATTAATGCTGGACAGATTTCCATTTAGGTAAACATGATCCCGGAAGTAAATACGGGGATAACGAAAAGATGACACACACATTTAATAAACACCCCTCTGTGACACAGTCAGGCTGGAAATGAGATGAGCCAAAAATACATTTAAATCCAGCTTGGGTCTGACGCTCGCAGTCAGAGGATTTACTGCTGTCCACTCTCACCACCCCTGACCAAAGCTAATATTTAGTAACTCAAACAGGTGGGACAAACATTATTTTCCAAGAATAAGCCTGGACACTGAGCAATAACAATCTACAAAGCTAAAATATGATTTTTAACGCCTAATCTTGTCAAATTTGCTTGAACACAGAAAACAATGACGGTGTGAAACAGCAATCAACGGGGCAGCTATTCGGCAGGCGCTCATTTATTGTCCAGTTACATTGTGCCATGTTACTGCAATCAGCACTTAGCACAATACTGATTCATCACAAAGCTACAAATCAGTCTACCATGCAGTCTGAGCGCCCCGCTTCACCAAAGAAGCGCCAACGCATTCCTGGCCTCAGTTGCCTTTAGTCCCACAGAGGAACGCTACATCACAGCCCACTATCACACCATTAACTTCTGCTGTGTTCACTCTGCTGCAGGCTTGGACGGATGCAGTTATCGTCTTTTCTAGAAAAATGTTAAAGCCATCCCAAAGGTGACATGCATAATTTAATAAAATAGTGAAGTCTTGGCAGAGAGAGAGAGAAAAAAAAAGAGTGCTGAGAGAAAAAGTGTTCAATAGAGCAGATGTCAGCCGGAGTGCTAAAGAGGCCCAGGGAAGGAGAGCTGCATTATCTCAATCTCCAGCTATGCAGAGTACTCTCAGCGCAACTGTCCCCTTCTCTGCAGCTTCCTCCCTTCCTTCCAGTGGCCCTTTTTAGTATCTATCATATATATTTCATGTACAGAATAAAAAAGAAACACTTTACAACACCTCATATATACACCCATTAAAACTTTAAGCTTCATTTTTCATTTAAGGAGACCAAAAAACTGTTTACACTCAGGCGGCTATATTTGAAAGACACTTATAAAATATGTAAAGACTGGATTTTTCTTTTTTTTCTTAAATACTCTTGCTTTGGTGTACAGCATACTGCAATGCTACATGAATGGAGAAAACAGCAGTAAGGCTGAGAGAGTATAAGACTGATGGTATCACATATTTCTTTAAACATGACTGAGCATGCAGGTTGTGAAAACATGCAAAGCAGCTCGCATAATTCACATTTGCCATTCAGGCTGTCTGCTTGAAGATGAAGAGCAATTATAAACACGCACAAAAAAAAAAAAAACTCACCACTGAACATTAGGTTAAAAAAAAGTTACATAACCAAGCACCGCCTGTGTAACATCGTCATGAATCTTCCGTGGTGTTAGAGATAAAACTGCAAAAGGCTGAGTTCCTGAAATAAAACTCGAGTACAAACGGCTTTAAAAAAATATTAAAGTTTAAAAATCATTTCTGTAAATTTGGGAGAAAGAATTAGCAAATGTTGCTCCATCTTCCTTCCGGATGGCGGGCCTGAACGTATGTATGTTTTCTCAACCGTGAGGCCCAGCAGAGGAGGAAAACTTGCATGTTTAAAGAGAAAAAAAGAGCTGAGAGCTGGAATGAGGCGGAACAGCTTCCCAGCCTGCCCTCTTCTTTTTCTTGCTTTCCTTCACCACATCTGCTGCACTCATGCAACCCCCCCTCCCTCCCTCAGAGAGGAGAGGTCCCTTTCCAAGCCTCATTTCTCCACCTCTTTTGCCCTCCGTGAGAGGACTGTAGGAACTATCAAAACATTTAAAAAGAAAAAAACGAGGAAGAAAAAAAGCGGCAGCGTAGGAGGAAGGGAGTAAGATCCCTTGGTGGTGGGCGATAAATCACAAATACTCTGGAAGCAACAAGACCCTCTTCAAAGCCCCCTTTAGCATGCAGATCCCCAAGTTCCTCCCAAGGCCCCCCATCTGCCCCATACCCTGCTTCTGCCAACCCCCCAGCTCTGCTCCAGCCCTGATCCCTTTGCACACTATCCCTTACATAAACCCGCTCTCGCGCCCTAACCCACATCCTCAGGGCCTCCCTCCCTCCCCCCTGTCTCCCACAGCTCGGGACACAGAGACGTTTTCTTCTCCCTGTGCTACATTTGCTCTTGCTCCAGGCTCAACACTGCTGCCACTCCACTTCGCCATAGCGATTCAACACATGGCTCCTTGCTCACCCTGCAAACCACAGCAAAGCATTTCACAACCGTACCACAGAGAGCAAAAATTAAAAACCTGGCATTCGCAGCTGCTCTTTAGGTGCGCAGAGAGCTTTATGAGGATAATCAAGGAAGCTGCTGCATCATTAAAAATATTCCTGCTTTAATTGCTCTTTACAGCTGCGGTTTGAGCTGTAACAGATTTACTAGGGGTCTTTTTTTTAATTAAATATACATCTATAAAAAAAAGTGTTATTCCACATAATGACAATATTTTCTAAACATAAGCAAGCCAAAACAAAAAAAATCCAGTTCAATACAGAAACTGGTCATGTGGCTAAAGAAAAAAAAAGGAACAAGGTTTACTTGCTTCGATCAAAACACTAGTTGCTATAAGTTGAAAATATGTATGTTGTGTTTTGAGTACCACCTGCAAGATAAAAATAGACATCAGGAAGTATCACAGTGGTACATTATCATCAGATAAACAAGAAAGGTCTTTGGTTATAACGAGGGCTTGCTAGCTGTCTGAATGCAAACTCAGTGGAAAATTAGTCTGCGTTTTTTTTGGTTTGTTTTGTGTGTTCTTTCCTCATACATCACATGGTTATCACAACTTAAAAATGACACTGTGAAACTAACATGATGCCTTAAACACTTAGGGAAATCCTTTCCAATGATCTGAGGCAAACCAGAGGCTTGATGACTTTATGACTAACAAACAAAGAAGAAATAAAGGCAACATAATCTAGCTAGGAGGAAATTTCTACAACCTAATTTGACAAAGCTAGCTTAACTGCTGAGCTGTGTCTCAGGGCGTGTAAATACGACTCTAAGGATATTTTTTAACACTGATAGGGGAATTATGTTAGTTAAGATGCACTTTGAGAAGAAAAATAGATGATATCTGGTATATGGCCAGCACTAGACAAAGTGTTGTATTGTACTCTGGATAAACACCAGTACCATTGTCCACTGGGATTGAGCTGGGTTCGCATTCAGTGCATCGCGACAGCCCTGTGCGAGGCGATTTGTCAACAAAAAACTGCTTTAAAATGTCGGCCTCTTGGCCAAACTTCAGTATCTGGATTTGGATGATTTCCTTGTAAGAAATGTTTCAACTGAGCGAGGCCCATAATGAAAGCCAGGGCTTGCATATGACTAAAAGTACAGAAAACAACACGTGAAATGGCTGTGGGATGTCAGCCAGGCAACCAGATGGTGGTTAACAGCCATATGTATATGATTGTGTAATCACATCTTCAAATGACAGAGGAAAAAAAGGGATTTTGATGTATCTATAATCCTTAAATGCAACATAATAAATGAGTGTTATTCATTATTGATTTATGAATTCACACCGAACTGGTGATTTAAACCAAATATTTCTTGACCCATTAAGAAAATTTTCTTTCTTGAGCTGAAACCAATTAATAATTCTTATGCAGGCCGTCGTGTTAAACTCACCTTGTTCCGAGTCAGAGTCCGTCTCCGACTTGAAGGAACCCGGAGCTACTGGTAAGGGTCTGAGGGGCCTTGGCTTTGGTGTAGGGGGAGAGATCCATTTCTTCCCAATGTACTCGACATACGTCCCAGGAAAGTCCCCTTTTTCCTGAGTGGTTTCATTAAAGCCCGGTAGCCAGCCAATTTCATCTGGTCGCTGCTCCAGACCATCCTTGTACCCAAGAGCCACCAGGGCTCCTTTGCTTACCAACAGTATATCCCCCACATGCAGATCAATGTCCTCCTCTCTCTCCTTTTTGTACTCATAAAGCGCTCTGTACTGATATCCTTCTGCACTCATATTGATCACTTTGGGTCAAGGTGTTTTTCTCAAAGACAAGCGTCAATCGGTTATATTACTTTTCAGGTTTCTCGTGTTACGCGTTTTAGTCCAAGTACTCATTTGCCGATTCCGACGAAAGCTACAGCCAATGTTTTTATGAAGACAAACATCTAACTTGTCTTCATTCTCTCACAGTTTGAGTCTCTTCTTAATAATTCGCAGCTCTTTTGGCAAGTCGCCCTGCAGTATGTACCCATCAGTAAATGGCCTGCAGCTGTGATCTCAGTGCTTATTCAGACCTGTAAGATGAGAAGAGAGGTCGTGTATTACTCACTGCTCAAGACAATTGCTGCCTATACAACATGCAAAGCTCACACGTGAACTGATGAGGGAAATTTGAAGAAAAATAATCAAATTAAACCGATAAACGGGCCATGTTACTGATAGAAAAGAAATTTACTAATTATTTTTACTGTAATTTTGAAAAGTAAAACATTGAAATCACGTTTTTATAAACTAAAACCTTTATAAAATATTTCTATATTAAGTAAATTATTTATCTCATCTGTATTAAAGGTCGAGCAGACAAAAAGAAGTAAAATAAACACCTGAAAGTTTTTCTTTTTCCTTTACTATATCATGTAATGGAGTCTGCATATCCCCATAGCTCAATGTTCAGCAGCCTGTAATATTTTATTGTTCTAAATTTATTGTACCACTAAACTGTACCCTTCCTATCAGCTAGCAACTCAACAACTGAGATAAAGGTAAATAATTCACAGCTCAAGTCGGTTTTTAAGGTACTTTTGAGTATTTCAGACACAAAGCTGTATAGCCAGCATATGACTGCTAACGTATGCGTTATCTCTGGCTAAACTCACTGTTATACAACCTAATAATGACCAATTTTACTGGTTTGTTAAAAGCTTGAGAGAAAAAAAAACTTGTTTAATTTATATTATGAGTCCAGCTTATAGTAATAACCGAACAGTGAGGGGAAAATGTCGAGGGAGCAGTTAGCCAAGCTAGCAGAATATACGAGAAGAAAGGAGCACAAAAAGAAACGACTGAAAGTTAACGCAAAGCCGCAAAGAAGCTGGAGTTTTATCTAACAAACTTTAAGAAAACGAGTATACAAAAGGCAGGTTTAAGGCCCACTTTTAAGGATAAGGTGTCGCTATTTTTGCTAACAAAGTTAGCGAGAAGGACAACAGTAACTTACCGAGCGTGCACGGATCCACAAATGATTCCAACGGATCTTTTTTTCCCTTCCACACTAAACCATTTACACTTCGTTCAACTTTGCTCATGTATACAATGCAAACCAAAAACAGTTTCTTTGCCTGCCTATTTAGAAAAGAAATCCTCTTCGTGAGTTTAAATCCGATTTAAAGGCAAGTACAAAGTGTTACAACCCGTCGACATAACGGCGCAGCCTCCCGTCCCGAACAAATGTTCCCTTCAACGTCGTCCCTACTGCCAGAAAGGGGCGAGACCAAGCACGGCCACTGAATGGTTGATGCGCTTGTCAATCAAACACGCCATGTTTTTTGACCAATCATATTTCTCATTCGGACGGACACTCCCACTTCCATGTACTTTTGCCTGCAATATGAAACGCGTATGGAAATTACATAACTTCCACTCTCTGATCTAAAGGATTTTTTTGTATTTAATTATAAGCATCACTCTGAATTGAGAAGACGATTATGTATAGTTATTGCCCCAGTTAATAAAAACGGTGTAAAACTTTTAATAAAAGTAGAATGAATTAATCTCATTAGTTTGTATTCTTATTTTCTATCTTCATCTACACTAACCCTGAAAATCAGGCTTTATGTGTGAAGGAAAAATAACAATCAGAACTAAACATATGTCCTGTTTGAAGACACAGTCCAAACTGTACATCAGCATGTTTCAGTACGCATAGTTCTCACTAGTTTTCAATAAATCATTACATGTTTTTAGTATGAAAGGTCTGCAAATGTTAGAGTCACCATGTGAGGCGCATGACTGAATGTGGGTGGCCTAATTATGGCTGAGAAAGAGAGCTGGCTTGCAGAAATCCCCTACACTGTCCTGACTGTTCTAAAAGACGATTGTAAGCAGCTTTGTGCAGGGATATGCCCATTTAAACATTCCCAGTCCCTCAGACACCAGTAGTGATCACAAATGAGAAAAGAGGAAGGAGAGGACAGAGCAAGAGTATGAATGGTGTTGAAACTGACAGTGAAAAATAGGAACTTCTAAATGTTCATGTGGTGCATTAAGAAACTGAAAAAAACACTTGACGTTTTTCCTTGAGTCATGGCAACTGTTTTACAGGAAAAGTGCTGATATGTTGCAATTTTCACACTGTGACCCCAAAGACATAAAGTTTTCTCCTACTGTCAGTCTGAACTATGCCCAGAGGCTAGCAGCTGAATATTAAAGTCAGATACAGATGATGGAAATGAATATTTGGACCACCAGACCATACAGTATAATCCCTGTCTCTGCCACCACCGGTTCACCCCCCATCCCTCCCCAAAATGATTAAATAGTCAGGCTCTGGTGACCCATCTGCTGTCCTACTGATACCCAAACTGCAACTCTGATTCTTTGGCTGTTTCCAGACAAAAGCATTTATTAGATTAAACTTTATGGTCTAGACAGTTCAGGATCAGACATAAATATATTTCATTTTGTCTAAAATCTTTTTTTTTTTTTTGCCTGTTCACAAAGTTAAATATTCTGAAATAATCCACCATGTATCTGCTCTGTTTAAGTTTGACAGAAAGTGGTTATTCTTAAGTCAGACAGTTAGTCATTAAATGTTTTTAACACCAACGGCTGCTAGGAAAGTGAAGTCCTGAATTCAGCTTTTTAATGGGTCACGTTTGCATATTTCTACCCAACACTTTTCCATTCTTTTCTAAATCTAATAATTTTATGTATCAGCATGATTTTTATTCCTTTCATTCACATCTGATAAGTTTGGCCGAGTAAACACTGGCATGGCTTAAGGATTGATTCATGTTTCATGCAAAATCAAGAAACTTGCAATGCAAATCAGAATCGTACCCATCTCTAATGAGCTCTTTCATTCTACATAGTGATTAAAAAGATATGATATTTGTTTATGCGAAAATATTTTGCATGTGCATTCTTTTTTATGTTCTGTACTGTCCTTATCCTTATCTGCGTAGTCCTACATTTTAACAACATAAAATTAATACATCCTAAAATGCTGTAAGTACATAACGTTGCAAGTATAACTGTTGGAAGTACTTAAGATACTGACCCCATCAACTCCCCAACCCCCCCCCCCCCCCCCCCCCCCCCCCCCCCCCCCCCCCCCCCCCCCCCCCCCCCCCCCCCCCCCC
>JBAMHX010000021.1:4341641-4352408 GCA_037177515.1 Pseudomugil tenellus
TATAAAGAAATATATATAAAATATATAAATAATATATAAATAATAAAAAATATAGATAAAATAATAAATAAATTAAAAATATGGCAGCCAAACCCATATTTTGGTTCATGTTTTTGCTGAAAACAGGAGGACGTCTCCTTATTTATTGTTTAGTTATTTTTTAAAACGGTTCCCCTTTCAATTTAATATATCACGATGTGTATGTTCCCTGTAATGTATGATACTTCTATGTGTTATATTTATTGCTTATGCTTATTGACATATTTGCTTTCAACTTGCCTTTTTTTATCTGCTTTTTAAAAATAAATCACTTTGTAACTTTAGTTTTAAACGGTGCCCTATGAATTAAGCTAACTAACTTAAAATAAGTCTGATTTACTCCCATGTAAGCCTGCTGTAGAGAACGTGCAGTTAGGTGGTTTTCACTGTTTACGCCACAACGATAGACGGCAAGCATTCAGTGATAACCACCACAAGTTGAGCATGTACACACAAACTAAACCATAAATTTGGCATAAACACACACACAGCCATCAAACACTTGCAAAATATATCTGAAATAGCTGGATCGAGTTAAAGTGTTTTAAAGACTTTAGTCGTGTTTATTAGACATATATGTATATAAATATTAAACTGACGCGCCCTGCGGTTACAGATTCTGATGGGTCAGATTTTGTTGTAACACAGGAAACACGATGACATCACTCACCTTATCATATCTTTATGGTCTATTAATGGTCTTTTAATCAAGAAGGACACTTTTTACAAATGTAAACTCATATCCTACCTGATATAAAGTGTTAACTGCATAATCTACTGGTAGCGCTGGCTTCCCAGTCCTCTGTCCCACAGCTACAATCCATTTGTCCCATCTCTTTGTGTTGCCAGGTAATCTGTAGAACGACAGGCCGTTCTTTTGGTCGTGTATATTTCTACACCCGAATGCGGAGAATGCAATCACCATTTGACTTGGAGGAATACCCCACATAGTACAATCTGTCTAAGTTTAACTGGTTTAGAGATTGTTTGGTGCCGTCCAGAGCAAAAGTCACATGACTCAGTGACGTCAGCTGCACATTATCTATATAGATACCCACTAGCTTGAGTTTAACCCACAAAGGCAACTTGTTTGGTTTTGTACAGAAAAATTAAATATAAAGTGTCAGTCAAAGGACATTAGATGCTAAATGGTTTCCAAATCTAGCAGTTATGTTGCTGCTTTTCTGAAGTCAGCAGCTGCTGGTTGTTGCTCAATTCTTAGCAAGCAGAATTTGCATGAAATTCATGCATAATATACAACAAATGTACAGATCAAAAAGTAGGGAAGCCTGCTGACAAAACAATATAAAGGCTGTTCAATGCATTTATTTACAGAAAGTTGTGAGACCGATTCCAGGCTTCCCCTGACTACATGTCGAAGTGTCCTTGGGCAAGACACTGAACCCTAAGTTGCCCCCCGATGTGCCTATCGGGGTGTGAGTGTGTGTGAATGTGAACTCTGTAGTGTAAAGCGCTTTGAGCGGTCCACATGACTGGAAAAGCGCTATATAAGTACAAGACCATTTACCAAAATAGGCTGGATGACACAAAAAGGTGAGTGTGGAGACAGAATGACCGACCTCATTTAAATATGAGTTTAATCCAGTCTCGAGGTTTAACTACATGTTCCAGACCACTTGGACACAAAAGAAGGTTTTAACTCCAGCTGATGTAAAGCAATGTCTGATGTTGTGTCTTTTAGAGGTAACATGGCTTGTGAAAGCACTTTTTTTTCACATGCTGAGCTGTTGCGACATGGAAGGAAGCTGGTCTTCCCATCCAAACTGCTCTGCACATGAACATAATGAATGAAGGTATCAGTATGTACAATGTCATATTTTTAGCTCTGTAATGAGAGAAGATTGGGGACTCAGAAAACAACTTCTCACAAATAACATCAGCCAAAGAACATGTAGCTTTCCTGATAATATCTGATATCTTTTCTCAGAGGAGAATAAGTAGTTGTACCAACAACTGAGTGATGTTTGACAAGACAGAAAAGATTTGAGATTAGATTATTCTAAATACGCTAGAGTCTAAAAAAGGAACTTCCTGAACACTCTGTGAATTAGTGCAGATCATGTGTTATTGAGAGGGAACACAAACTGTTAGAGTGTTGTTAATGGGCCCTCTTACACAAGAAATCAATCATAACATTTGTACAAGATCATCTCTTCTAAATGATCTGTTTCTGGCATAGTCATTATCCCTTTAGAAATAAACACTCCTTGCATTAAAGGAATGAGTAAAAGTTACTTTAAAGAGTTAAAACCTTTCATAGTGACTCATTTACATGTTTAGCTTTTGTGTTGTCAGCTTTATTGTTTTCTCTAAGTACAGTATAATCCAGATGATTTTAAAAAGCCCGAACTAGCTCAGAGGGTTATATTAATTATTCACTACTGAGCGCTTTCTCTTCATCTACTGCTCACTTTAGTTTTATCTAAGTGTCCATCTTTCTCAGCTTTTATTGCAGTTATAAAGTGTAAAATGTTCTTAAACCAGTAACAGAATGATCTTTAACACAGTCTGAAGTCTTCCTGGACATTAGATGTTCTACTGCAGTGGAATTCTGCAAAATCCACATACTTAAGCTAAGAAAATGTTTTTCTCTCATCATCCATAATCTGTCAAAGATGATTTGGCTTTGTGGGGTGAAAGTGATGTTCAGCCCCTCAGATGTAGTTAATCTCTAGGTACGGTGGATTCTTTTTATGTTGTAACAGTGAAAATACATCTTAAAGAATTCCTTTGGGCCCCTTAAACCATCAGCCAGTTGGTTTCAGAGTTCTAATAAACTGGCTCATTTTAGTTTATTGGGCTCTCAGTCTTATTCCCCGCCAGCTTTTCACAGGTCTGTCGGGTTACTTTTGTGAACAAGCTGAGAAGTTTCACATGGATAACCCCGTAATGCTCACCATCGTAAGATGAACTTGTGAAATGCATCACCCACTGATGGCTTTTCAAACAAACTCTCCACTTCCTCATTTAAAAAAGGGAAAAAAAGAAACTTCCTCCATGTGTTTTGGTTCCCTTTTATAACAGAATAACCTTGTTTTTTTTTTACCGCTATCACCTTTTCACTTTTTTTAAACACATTTCTCCCCGTTCCATTTCATAACAGAGTCATTTAGCACTTTTTCCCAAAGCAACTTAGATCTGAGAGTGAAAGTAAGCAAGGGCTCAAACAGGATGAGACATTATAATCATATGGTAATAAAACTGTTGTGAGTCCAACTGGAGACACTATTTAGTGGAATTATGCAATTTTTGTTTTATTTTTTTAGTTCCTTCTCTCTTCCTATATTGGTCTGTTTGTTTAATTATAAGAACATGATTTCATCACCCAATATCTTGGGCGAAAGTTCACCCAGTTTATTCAGTGCTGAATTGAACCAAAGAGCTGAAGAAATCTTTCTTACTCATTCTGATGTGTTAAGCTAAATGCAGAAATGATCTTTGAACAGTTGAGTATTTAGCTTGCTCTTAAAAGTAGATAAGGCTTCTGCGGATTTGACAGAGTTCAGTACATTGTTTCATCACTGGGAAATACCAGGAAAAGAATCTAGCTTCTGATTCTGCACCATGTTGTGGTGGGTGTACAAGGCATGTTGATTGAGGTAACTCAGATGGATTAACAGATGCAACTCAATCCTCAAATTACCATGGAAACAAAGCTTTATCAACCAAATATCACTCTGAGGGGACCAGTTACCTCACAGCTGTTAAGAATTTCATAAAGGCTGGCTTTAAATATGTGCTTTAGTCTTCCATGAGTTGTTGTGATCTTGTTTCAGTGACATTTCTTTTAAGTAAAGGGACATTGCATACCATTTTTGTTGCTTACTGCCTAAAAGCAACATATGCATTTATATATGTGTTATCATTGGTGTATTGCAACCTCTCTAATAATCTGGCACAGTCTTGTAATCAAAGAATTTTAGATTTGTTTATACACACAATAAGTAAGTTGGGAGGAAACCACTATGACAGTCTGCCATCTTTAAACTAAAGCTGCTGGTAAGGAAAAAAATTGCACCAGTAAGAACATGTTTTCCCTGCAGTGACTGAAAAGCTCAGCAAGGGAGGCTTTCTACCATCGCAAGTTGAAAAGTCGGTTCAGTTGTCATGCAGAAAAAATGCAGAAACAGTAGCAGCACAGAAGCTGTTTTCACCATCTGCAAGAAAATGACAAAGTTAAAAAGAGCCTGGTGTGACATATGTGACACATTCACTTTGTCAGACATTTTGCATTACTTTGTGGTAAAAACTTTGCTCAAACTTCTCTGTGCTGTTATATGTGAATTAATTGGACAACACAAGTTGGAATTATGTTTTCAACAGCTCTGAAACAAGCAGCTACTCCGGTTACAATAGGTGTTCAAAAAAGGTGAAGCGCTAGAATACATTGTTTTAATTCGACTCACGGTTTCAGTGTTAAACAAGAGTAATTCTTACACAATTTCCCTTTTAAAATATGTAAAACAAGTGGTTATTGTCTAAATATTTTCTCTTGAAATAATTCAACCAAAAACTTTACACAATGAAGTTTCCACCCATCACATCTGATAATATCATATTGTTGGAATGAGCTGACTGTGATGAAATATTTCTCTCTAAAGGATTTTCACGCTACCAATTCCACAAATCTCCAAATCCAAGAAAGTACAGCTTGTATGCTTGTTGCATAATCACTACATTATCATCTAGCTGTTACTGCCCAGGCTGTTGATTTACACATTTAAAAAACCTAAATGTTCTCAACCAAACAATTACACAGGTGTGACAAACATGCAAGTTTTGTGTTATCATCTGGAGATTAAACATATGCAGAATTGGTGAACACAGAGCTAGAGTTGCTTCTCCCAACTATTTACTAATAATGCAAATGAATGGGTGTGTTACCATTTACAGTATAGGAAACGATCAAGCACCGGGGGGAACTGAGGGGGTCCAAAGAAAGCCCCTAAATCAAACTCTTCCTGGGGCCCCGTAAAGGCTCTGGCCGGCCCTGGTTGCAATATGCATTGCAACCAGTACACAAAATAAATATAAAGCTGCACTCTGTGTGGCCAAAATTGGCTTATTATGGATTTGCATGTTGTAACTCCTCTGACTACTTGCAATAGTATTAAAGTCATGTAAAATGTAAGTCCATGTTCACCAAATAAATTCACACCATATTAAAACTATAAATCATGCTTTATTACTAGTGGAGAAAACGTGTTTTCAAATGTCATGGACAGAACAATCAAAAAGAGAATGACCAAAACAAATAAAATGAGGTGCTAATAAAAGACAGGAACAACAGGAACACAGACAATATTTATTCCTTAAGCTGTGCAATATTTATGAGATTTTTATTTGTGTGAAGCTACATGTTTTACAGTACGTCTTAGCAGAGAGAGGTTTAACTAACTAATGGAACATCCAGGATACAATAGATGTTATGTTAAACATTTGCTGTCGCACTAGTCACATACTAATACACACAATATTTGCTCAAATAATTAAACTTCTTAAAATGCAGCAGTTATTTTTAATACTATCACATGAAATTTAAAGAAGTTCCTAATTCTGGGGACAAAATTTCTCTTTTATATTTAAGAAATAAAACAATGTTTTATGTCTGTGGAAATTTTTTTCATTCTCAGCATTAATCAAACAAGTCTTCAAATCAAAAGTTAAACAAAGATTTAGTCTTACTGGGTCTTAAGTGTGAATAAAAAGATGCATCTTGACTACTTAATTACATGATCAACACATCAGGAAGCTGCACTCCTGATGTTATGTGAAATAATCCAGCTTGAGAGTTGGACTGGGAAGCTGGATTTCCCAACTGGAAAGCCCAGTTTGGATCTTCTCAGTCTCCCAGTCCCACCTTCTAAATCTAGACACCGTTCTCTTCCCAAACATGGCTCTATGTGCACGCAGGTCAACTTGACCTGTGATTACATTGACAAAGATGTGACTCATTGTAATCATGAGCTCCGTTTTGTGTGAACTGTGAAAAAAATGAATAATTTTCATCAACGCTTTCCAACCGGTTTTGACTTCATACCATAATTAAATAATGTTTCTTCTATAAATCCAAACAGAAATGACAACATGTTCTCATAACGTGTGTTCACATGTAACCATGACAAAGTGCAAAATGCCATTCAGGAAGATTTCAATGATGAGCAGAGTGAATCTATCATCTAGTGCATCTATCCGATGAATCTGCACTTCCCTAATTGGGACGCAGCTAAAGTTTCACTGCAAACTTAACAATGAATGTTTTCTACGCCAACCAAGTATTTGGTTTTGATTTGTAATTTAAACCACATAATGTTATTTCCTACACTCAGCCAGGAAGTCACAAAACATGTTAATGATCTTGAACATTCATTTCCGCTCCTTGGTCTTCTAAACATGAGAATGATCCATTCCAATTTCAACATGCTCATTTGAGAGCAGTGGCTTTACTCAAAAATCCCTCACAGCATCCTGTCACCGCTCTCCTGCAGGAATGTTATCATCCAATAGCAGAAGGAGAAGACTTCAAATCACAGAAGAAGAAAAGCTATATAAAGTTAAACTATAAGCATCCTTCATCATCATCATGTGGAGGGACTTGTAGCTTAAAGGGATTCTGGGTTATATTTTTATTTGATATGACATCAAAAGCTGGAGGAATCCTGAAGTTTGCAGAAAAATAATGCCCCAAGTCAGCCAGATGCTGTAAAACTCAAGCTGATTGGACAGTGCTTCACAATACAGATGGCCAACGACCTAAAATGCAGCGCGAAAGCAAAGCAGGAGTTCTGGACAATAAAAAGTGACTCTGTGGCCGAGCCAGTCCACTGCTTTCAACCTGACCGAGCTGTAGGGGAAGCTGCAGAAAAGGCCTCCTAAATATCATGCAACAGGAGACATTTTTCAAACATTTCTTTATGAAAATGATAACTTGTCCAGTTAGTATGAAGCTCATGGAAGATGATTCTGTATAATAAAATAATCTGTCATTTTTATGTGTGAAGAACAAGTCATATCTCTACGGATGTTTGACAGTTATAATAACAAAAACTAAAACAAAAAATATCACTAAATGCAGCTGTGAAGTTATTTTTATTTGGTTTTTTTCTGTTTTTATGCTGCTGGAAAACAGACTGACTTCTGCCTTACATTGACAAAACATCTTGGTGGGGGTTGTGGGACTGCAAAGTGATTAATGAATAATGTTGGCAAGCTGTACTGGAGACTTCTGGGAAATCAGTGACACAGATACAAACCTGAGCTGTCATTTAACATTTGTAAGAAAAACAACCTCTCCTTTATGCCAACCAGACTATTAAAACATTTTATCCCAAAACAAATGCAGATGAATTTACAGAAGACATTTATAAACATTATTGTACATTAGCACAAGACTTTCTCCTCCAGTTTGAAGAAATGGAGAGAATAAACATAAAAATGTGATCAAATGCAGATATATCCCACAAGACATCTGCTCTTTTATTCTCCTGCTAACGCATCTCTGACTGAAGCACTTGTTAGTATGCGTCTCCACTTGATTGCATGCCATGAGGGCCAGAGGTGGTGACATGTCACAACGACAAAAGAAAATAAAATGGACCACATTATGTGGAGGTGCAGTGCAGAACTTACCGACTCAGTTAATGCTGCACTGGAGGCCCCTGCTTGATGTGCACGCACTGAGAGGAATGACCCAGTTTAGCTGTGACATGTTTATGGCTGATGAGCACAGGCCAGTGATTTAGCTAGCGAGCAGAGATTGCACCCTTGCTTCAGGGCCCTCTCATTTGGAGCACTTGGGCTTGAAACCTTTCCAGGAGATGAGACATGTTTCTTGTTTGGAGGGTACCTGAAAAATCCTTCATACGGTCGGCCAAAAAGTGTTTTTCCTGCTTTCATGTCTCTGTCTTGCCTCTGTTACATTTTTAGACGCACTAGGAGAGTGATAGGAGTGGCCTCGAATGTACATCCTCTTTCATCCAGACTGAAACATCTGCTTACTAGATTTCTGCAGTGTCTCCAAAGGATCGATTTTATCTGCTGAACATCTGGCTTAAATATACAAGGTACAAACATGATGAAGCGTAATAATAGTGGGGAGTGCTTGCAACCCAGTTGCAAGAGTATAAGTTCACTGGTTTGTAAACAGAGGATATGAAATGTTGGATATGAAAAATACAAGGTGTTGCCATGACAGATATGTTCAAAGCAGAAGACATATCTGGTTGCTTCCTTTGTTTTTACTCTTTCTCGTGATCTGCAGGGATGTTACTGGCTTTTAAGGGGTTTAGATGCTGTTTGGGGGAATATCCTGCCTTTTATCATGCACTTGGTCGATTTATTTTTATTTTTTCATTCCAATCTTGGACTGCTCTCTTAAAACACTCTGTTCATGCTCAAAAAGTCTCTGCTTGCATGTAAACATGTTTTGCTTTCTGCTCTCAGATTCATACAATCGTTCCTTTCTCAGGTTTGAGCCCCTCCCTTCTGCACTCACATGTTCTCTGTGCTGTCAAAATTTCTCCTTGTAGATTTTTTATTTTATTATTCAGTTTTATTATTATAGTTTTCCATTCACATTTTATGTTAATTTTATTTGAGCTGATATTCTTGAATATATCACGAATGCTTGTATAATATAGAATATAATTCAAATCATAGCTCGTTATTAGCATTAGTATGAGGCTAGCTGAGCTAGCTAACAGGACATTATTTTCCCTATATATTCTAAATTTTATAATATCCCCAAATGCGGAGTGTTGGAATATTATGGTTTCATCCCGACTGCCGCCGCTACTGCCGCCACTACCGCCTCTACCGCTTCTACCGCCTCTACCGCCTCTGCAACCGCTGCCACCAGTTATCCTTCGTGTGAGTGCGATAACTCGAACAGTTTTTACAATTGGAATTTTGTACTCAGTATACCTGTTTAGGTCCACATGGGGACGACTTGTATCAACTTTCACAATTTCTGAGCTAATGTTTACCCTGCCAGGTGGCGCTTCATGCTCAAAAAATCATACTTTTAGCTATATCTCTGGAACTTTTTTCTCATTGACCTCAAGGCAAGTGCAAATAAAAGGTCATGACCTCCGGATGCATCTTGTCCTGACGTCATACCGGGCTGGTTCAAAGTTTCAACCCCAGGTGGAGCTTTGTGACAGAATATATGCAGTTTTATATTGTTGTATTGTGTGTATTCGAGGATTAGGGACATTCGGGTATATATCGCTAGCTGTTGCTTCAGATGGCATAGGCCTTGTTTTTTAATGGTATATAATGTAGTAAAGACGAGTCGTTTTTACTGACTAACATCTAATCATGGGGCATATTTGTGGCTTGTACATGCATTTGCATCGTTCACATATTTGAAAAAACAGCTACTTTCCATCTGCTTGCGTTTATGGCTGAAAATAATATAGCCCCATAAGTTCTGGCTTCATAGCTAAATTTAAATGCACCAGCTCACATTGAAAAAGTAGGCCGATGTGTTATTTTGTGCTTCATATAACATATATACATGTGGTTTGCAGAAAAGTACAACATAGTCTTGCAAATTGGAGGCTTCATGGTTTACAAATATAACCAGAAAGCTGAAAATGTTTGGTTTCATATAAGACTCGACAGCATTTCACCAGATTGTCACTATGTTATTTTATTGTACTTTAGTGTTAAATTTCTAGCTTACAGAAAAAGTAGCAGCTGTGTTTCTATCATCCTGGTCAACAACACAGCAGAATGTGCAATTCTGAATGTGGCTGAACTGCAGTGGAGTCATGTATGCTGGCACAAGCTGCAAGGCTGCTTGCATCTTTTATTGATTTATTTTTATTTCTCAACACCCATCTGATAAATGGTTAGTTTCAGTTGGCTAGTCATCAGCTACGTTCAGACTAAGCAACTTCTAATCAGCACTCTTATCTGTTAGCAGCTATTCTTTTAATAAAAAAACAACATTGCATTAACAATCTGTGTCCAGAGTTTGCCGACAGCAAAAGCAAACTAATAAGCAGCTCCTTGGGCCTTCACACAACCAGGGCCTTCTCTTGTCTGCTCATGCTGTCTCTTACTTTCAAATGCAAACTCATTACATGCTTGTAGTAAACTTTCCTTTTTTTTTTTGTATTTGATACCCCGTTAACATTGTCTTTTCTTTACAACACCTGTGATGCTTTTTGATGTTTTCACGTAAAGCACTTTGAATTGTCTTGTTGTGCAACTTGCCTTGTCGTTCAGATGAAGATATTAAGATTAGAAACCACATCCATCTCTAAATAATGTCACTGAATGGGTGTGTTACATTTAGAGAGTGTAAAATTAGCAAGTACGAGTCAAAGTTAAACACTTGTGGTGCTGAGGTGGTTTAAGGAGGACGCAAAATAAATTCTGATTTCTCTGAATTCTGAGCCAAATAAAGATTTTGACCAGCCCTTTCTGTGTTCCTTGGTCGTTGCATGAGATGAGTCTATTAGATTCTGATTTCTGAGAGTAACTCAGTTCTGCTTGGTTGCAGAACTTTCTCATCAGGAGGAATTCTGAAATCAGTCTACACTCAGTCCATATGTGTGCGTGTCTGGAGGTGTTTTCTTGTTAAAGGGGAGTTTGTTGGGGGGGAGGGAGTGAGGGGGGGGGGGGGGGGGGGGGGGGGGAGGAGGGTGGGGGGGGGGGGGGGGGGAGAGGGAAGGTAAGAGCGGGTGGGGGGGGAGGAGG
>JBAMHX010000021.1:4361089-4385474 GCA_037177515.1 Pseudomugil tenellus
GTCCAGTAATGAAAGACAGGAAACAAAAGAGTTGTCTTAAGTTCAGGAAGTAGTGGAGCTGTGCATAAAGCCAATTGACGTCATGAACCATAATCTCATAATGTCCTATTAGAGCATGCGTGAGTCTTTCTGGAGACCCCCACTCTGATATTGCAATCATGCCACCTTGTCCTGAGGCTTGATTTGCAGTGGACATGTTAGAAAAAAATCTTTTTCCGTAGATGCCAATCTACGGGGCATGCTGGGAATGCAGTGCACCAAGAGGACACTTTAATAAGAGCGATTACAGGCCGACAGATCTTCGCAGCATTAAAAGGCCATTAGAGATGTGAAATTCCACAGTGATGTACTTTGGACAGCAGCGTGTTTGGATGAAGTCCAGATCGCATCCATTGTATATATAACGTTGTGATTTCTTGTAACTCTCGCGGAGGCTTTTTGTGTGTTTACAAACACATTTGGGTTTTATGCTTTAAAGGACCCATGGCACAGATAATGGCTTTGATTCAGGCCCCTCTCGGGACTGTACTATATCTGATTTAGAATGAGGAGGAGGAATATTAGATGGTTTAGAATAGCCTCTGTTTAGAATCAGACTTCCTGTCCCTCCATGCCAAAATCCTTTCCAATATAACAGGAGACCTCCTGATTATAACAACGTATCTGATCTTCTACACAACTTCAGTGATTTAGTGTTTCTAGCAATAATAAATATCCAAATGTAGAGAATCAAGTAAAGGTAAAATACGATAAATTAGAAGAATCATCTCATCATTACCAATAAGAAGGTGCAAAAGGACGTTATATATATTTTTTAAGGGGACAGAAACAACCAGTATGTCAGGAAGAAAAATAAGCAACAGATGGTAGAAACTGTGATCCTTTGAAGACAAACCACCTCAAGTAAATATTCCTTTATGGCTGATCCAAACAGCAAGCAGTGAGTTATGAGCAAAGTAGGAGCATAATGCTGGACTGCATTGTTGTCTTTAACTTCTCCAGTTTTTTGTTTGTTTTTTTTTTTTAATTTGAATTCAAAGCAACACTACTGGAATCTGGCAGATTTTCCCCACTACACAGGGCTTCCTAAAAAACAAACAAAAAAAAAAAACTAATTTAGCATCCATGTTTCTATCCTTGCTCTCCTCTGAGCTATCTCTTGCTAGTCTTATCTCTTCTTCTGTCACTTTCTCCATTTCTTTTCCTCACTTCCTCTCAGTTTACTTTGCTGAATCAGCCATTTTGCATGTCCAAAACAGTCAGTGTGCTGGTATCTAGTTGCAGGCATGTGACACAGTGTGGCGTTAAGTAAAATGCAGCTGTTACAAGATGCTCCAGGAAAGAAAAAAAAGTTTAGAGAAGTGTGGTTTCTCAGCCTTGAAACGCTGCAGGGCAACAAAGGTTTCAGGAATGTGCATAATGAATGTCAGCGTGCCATCAAAGCAAACCAGTTTTCAGTCTTCAGAAAACATCAGTTATGACTGGTAAAGCTTAAAAAAAATATTCTGCAAAACATTAAGTAAGTATTCTTTTCCATGTTTATGGACAAAAGTAAAAAAATAAATATACAAGTCTTGCTGTATGAAACAAAACAAACCTTATTGAGGCTTCACAGTCTTTTCTGAGACTATGTTGCTTTTTCTCTTCCCTAAAACTGTTGCAGTTTTGTATTTATAACAAGGCCTATGCCCTTGGAAGCAACGTCTGGGGGTAAATCCCCGAACACCCCCAATCCTCCTATTACCCAATCCTCTAATAGACACAATACAATAATATAAAGATACATATGTTCAGTCCCAAAACTCCACCTGGTGTTGAAACTTTGAGCCAGTCCGGTAAGACATCAGGACAAGATGCATCCTGAGGTCATGACCTTTCATTTGCACTTGACTTGAGGTCAATGAGATGAAAAGTTTAAGGGATATAGGCAAAAATCAGATTTTTCATGAATAAAGCGCCACCTAGGGAGGAAACCATGAATCCCAAAATGCTGAAATTTTATACAGTTTGTCTCCTTGGAGACCTAAACAGGTACTCCAAGTATCAAAAAGTATTCGAGTTATCGTGTTCACATGAAGGATATCCAGCGGCGGGGGACACAGCGGACGCGGCCTCGGCGTAGGTGTGACGCAACCATTACATCCTCGACACTCCACGTTCGGGGATGTAACTAGTGATTATAAAACAGAATTACCTTTGTAAAAGTTTCACCAACATCAGTAAAACTAGAATGGCCTCTTGGTTGGCTGACACTCCACCACTACATATGTCTTTAATCTTAAAAGTTGGAGCTTCTGACTAGTGTTGATACTAATATTTATTCAGGGTTGAGTAAAAATATTTCCTGCACTGACTGGGAAAAGGATGCTACATGTAAACGAGAGTTTGAAATGAAAGAAGTGGATTTAGAACACCTAATGCAAAAAAAGTCTCCTTTTTTCCTCTATTGCGGGCCTTTGATGACTGATTCACAATAAATAAGCTATTGTTATTAGATAAAACTTTTTTTGAACTAAAAAAAATCAAGTTTTATCTATTTTTCGTCATTATTTGCTGTTTAGCTTTACACAACAAATACATTAGCTGGTTTTATGATTTACATCCTTCTCATAAATTGTAAACAGTTTGGACAAACAGACATCTTATTTGTAATTGGTGAGATAATATTGTATAATTGCTGCTTTTTGATCACAAACATGGTAGTATTGATGTACAACAACATACAGCAGTATATTAAGTGCTGCGTTGGCTTTTACATCGAACGTTTATGCAGTTAATTGTAAATATTTGTGAGCAAACGAAAGCCATAATCAGACTGACTTTTACTGATCTTACAGCGCACAGAGAAGAGCCAGGATGCAAGATGGATGCATATGCATAATCTTCCAAACCTGATGTGCAGCCCTGTTGCCCAGCATGCTTGCACAGAAGTATTCCCTTTGCAATTGGTTCATTTGTGATTACAAAATTTCTGGATGTTTTTGCTGAATTTGTGCGATTTTTATTTTCTTCTGCTGCACTTTTTTCACAGAAGAATTATTTCCTTGTTTGCTTTCACGACTTGTGAAGAAACTGCACCATAATGGCTGCCATTGTTTTTCTAAAACAAGAAATACCTGCAGGAGCTGAAGTGAACCCTCCAAAGAACTCTGTCTTGTGGAGTTTACCAGCTGTACTAACCTAACTCACGCCGTTAGCTACGCCTGCCACACCGAACGCAGATGCTGTGCGAGTACAGATCTAGCTTTATGCGGAGCATCACACTGTAACCTGCAGAAAGGATTTATTTAACTCTACCGACGTCCAAGTCATATTATCTTAGAAGCCACGACCATTAGCCACTTACCCTGTACCCAAGCAGTATACCTGGATGAGGATGGTGTTGGATGATCCAACCACATGTTGCAGATAAGGATACTTTGTTAATATTGATTCAGCTTCAGAACATTGTTTATGTAGCTGAAGTCTTGATCTTAGGTTTGATCATATTTTTGAAACACTGTGAAGATTACAATTAAGATTACAATTTTTTATGTCATTGCACAAATATACAATGAAAGTGTAAATATAATAAAACATAAACACAAGAACGTATCACAAATAAAAATTAGCCGTAAGAATAAAGCCGGCATTTTGCTTGAGTACAGCAGACTCAAAGTAACTGTTAGTCTTCATGTTTCTGCAACTTTTTTGCTTTTTGCTGTTATAGTGCAACATTGTACATCTAAGTAAATGGAATTGAGATATTGATATTGATTCCAGTTACTTAGAAATACGCTGACTTCCTGCATTTATTGAATAAAATAGTTAAGCAGTCTGTCATTTGCATTTTCCACCGCTTCGTATTTCCCCGTACGCTGCCTGTGTCCCCACAGCAAATGCTATTAAATCAGGACAACAGAGAGATGCCTCCATGTAAAATGTAATTATCATAGTTCTGAATGACTCGTTCTGAAGCCCAAATCAATTCTTACATGTTTTACTGCCCTGTCCTCAGACGGAAACAGGACTGCGTCTGTATGAACGCTTTGCCAAATGGATTTAATATAGATCACAAAAGTTCACTCAAAAAATAAGTTTGGCATCTTACTCATCCAATAACCTGGTTTCTGATTGAGCACTAAAAACGGATAATACAAGCGAGGATGAATCATCCATTAAAGAAAAGTACTTCCTGCAGTTCACAGTAAAAATAGATCATTATTACACTCCTTAGCTTTACTGGTTATTCACTACTTTTTATGGAATCTCTTTTTATAAATATTTCAATACAAGTTAAGATAGTAAATCATAACTTTTTGGTCACACATATGTGCATACACTGTTTTTATATTATTATATATAAAAAGGCCTGAGATAGCTGTAATATCTCTGTGTATCAGTCCACTCAGAGAGCATTTAACTGCTCTGTTTAGTGTTTAGTATCCTGTAAATATGTTGCTTTTCTCCATAGTCCAATGGAAACTCAGAAAAGAGACTTTGCATTTCATATTTAGATACGTCTCGATCAACGTTTGGGAAAAGTAATATTACATTGTGACTTCCAGGATGAATAGATGCATTCAAGAGTTTGGGTGTCACATGTTCACTTCACAATGCTTATTTAGTAATTAATCCCGAACTGCTGGTGGTATTTGTCCTAAAGCATAACCTTATGCAGAGGGTAGGAGTGCAAAAAAAAAAAAAGAAGCAAGAAGCACAGCATGTGGTAGGGTAGTTATAGCAATATGTTGTGCTTTCATTTGAACTTCTTGTGCAAGCTGTGTTGCTACACAAGACCTGACCCTGCTTTTCTTTGAAAAACAGTGCTTTTCTCAGTGTTTACTCAGCTGATTATTGAGCTATTGACCCCCAAGTAAGCACCAGGCACTCCCTGGAAGAACTGCTTCAACTTTAACAACCTTTTTGTGCAGGGGAGGATTTCAAATGGATTGAAATGATGTGACCTCCTAACCTTCTGTGTTTGCATGAACTCAAAATGTGCAATTGTGCAAATGATCGATTGCTTTTATTTGCTTGCTTACGGGTTAAAAATAAACTCGAAGAAAAAGGGGACAAATGTGTGCAACTTTAGGCTGCTGGTAATGAAAGAGCGAGCACGTCTCCACCAAGCTGATTATTGCACAAGCCTTTAATCTGTGAACATCTGCAGCTTGACTAGTCTGTCGCCACTGCATGAGAAATCTGCCAACAGCAGATTTGTCTACTTTCACTCAGAAGAATGACCTCTGCTGGACCCATACGTGGTACTGCTCATTTTCAGCATACAGACAAGGGTTTTTTTGGTTTTTTTTTTTTAAAAGCCACTGTGATCAGGTTTAATTCAGATTAATCTTTGACATGTTGAACACATTTATAAAATGCTTTGAGTGAGACTGGTCAGCTCGAACTGTTGGGCAACACCCAGGCTGAATCATAGTTTCACTTTGTGGTGTAAAGCTGTGGTTGCATTCAATTTTGTAAGATTTGTACGTGTGAAACATGTTACGTATATGTAAATTTAAAAACTCTACTCTATTTAATGTGATACTTGTGTTGTTTATCAACCATAATTATTATAGTTGACACATACGTGTCCTCTGATGGAAAGTGAAGATAAAGAAAGCAGCCATGTCAGCTGCAACAGCATGTCTGTATCATCTGTCCTCCCATTTGGGTGGAAAAAAAGCAAGAATGTGCAAAAGTGCACCGCTAAGTGCAAGCATCTCCTCGATCCAAATGCGGCTATAAATCATGTAAAGTTGTGACATTTGCTGCATTTTTTTTGCAGGTTTTAGTTAAACAGTAGCTCATTGTTGCTGCGGTTCCACATCCTGAGCTGATGAAATCAGCAGCTGTAAGCTGCATGTTCCTGTGACATGGCTGTGCCATGCTGGCAGATCAAGTGAAGCAAATCCAGTCTGTTCCAATTATGAAACGGAGCACTTTACTCCACTTAAGTGCATTACTCCCTAATCAGTGCACGGCCGTACTTGCTAGTGCATGACCTACCCTCACATTCATGGGAAGGTAAAAGCTTCTGGTAAATTAGTTCCAGTTTCTCCAAAACACTGAATTCACATGCAAAGTGATATTTATGCATGAAATTAAGAATATTTTAAGCACCAACTAAAACACCCGGCGTGGTGTATAGTAATTGTGACGTGCACCGTATCTACGGTTTACTCAGCACCTTTCCTGCACGCTACCTGTACTCTGAACTGTCTCCAGACACTAACAGTTGACACTTGTCCTATCTCTGCTCTGTTTACTTTGCTTACTTTACTGAAGCAGCCAAAGCCAAAACAGCCAGTGTGTTTAAATCTGCTTATTAATACGAGGCGTGGTGCGTAAAAGTCACGCAGTGTCCCAGAAGCACTATTGTGAAGTACACATAGTGCGAATTTAAAGTGCTCTCTGGATCTTTGGATACTTGGGTGTGGTGAAGTAGAGAATGATGATGTCCAAACTCAGGCTGATAAGTTAAAATAAACTTTATAGACATATAAAGAATAAACAGATATAAATCCCTGGCAGGAGGTAAAACTCATCAGAACGCAAAAAAAGCTTCCAGCATTGGTCTAATATCAGCCAGAAGCAGCTTTTATACACTCTGCTTTCTACATTATAATACACATGCTGCTTTTGCTCATTTCTCTTAGAGAACCAGGAGGGTTTGCAGGAAATACAATTTTGCAATTGTCAAATAATTAAAAAAGGTTATATTAGAGTTTTAATTTTATTTAAAGAATTGCTTAAAGAATTTTATTTAAATGAATGAAAGAGTGTTTATTTTGTTACACAACAACTTCACAACGAAGAAATCATTTGTCTGTGAACATGAAAGGTTGTAGATGGAAGTGAAAGCATAGCTTAACGAGGCCTGTGCTGTTGGAAGCGACTTCTAGTGGTTTATCCCCGAACGCCCCGAATCCTCCTATTCCCCAATCCTCCAATAGACACAATACAATAATATAAAGACGCACACGTTAAGTCACAAAGCTCCACCTGGTGTTGAAACTGTGAACCAGCCCAGTATGACGTCAGGACAGGATGTATCCTGAGGTCACGACCTTTTATTTGCACTTGATGTCCGGTCAATGAGACAAAAGTTCCAGAGAAATAGCCCAAAATTGTATTTTATCGCACATAAAGCGCCACCTGGTGGGGAAATAAATTCATAAATAAATCCAATAATCACGAAATTCGAGCCAGGTCGTCCCCATGAAGACCTGAACAGTGTCAAGAATCCAATTTCATTTCATTTATTCCATTTAATTTATTTTTATTTAAAAGACAACGTGCAGTTAAAATAAAAATATGGCTGCACCCGATTTAGCAAAAGCTAATTTCCATCTGTAGTCCTTGACAAGTAAAAGAACAAAACAGACTTACAATAAAAACAATATGCAAATATACAAAGTTGAAGTGAAATTGTGAAAATCTTTTGAGATAGCGAAATGAGAAAAAAAATTTCTAATTTCATAAAAATAATAAAGCACAATCCAAAAATAACAACAACTGCATAACTTAATGTTCTGTACTATAAAACAAACTCAGTTTTTATAAAGTCTCTTTAAACTGACTAAAGTGCTACATAATGTTGTGCTTTTGGGACATTTGTTCCATATGTTTACTCCTTTTACTGAAACACAGTAATGTTTTACAGTAGTTGGAGTTTTTGGTTAATAGTTTTAAATTGACTCATTAATTTGAAACCAGTTCTGGACATGTTGAGGTAAAAGGTCGTGGCTGGACATCCTTCATTAGAGCGCGATAATTCAAACAATTTTCACAATTGGAATTTGATACGATCCAATTGAATTGGGATGAATTGAACTACTTTTAATTAAATTGGATCTTTCAAACTGCTTCATCATTTAACTTCATCATTCTCTTTAATTTCCTTTATCTTCTGTCTTATTAACTAAATTTATTTAAAACTTAATTCATTCTATCAGATAGGATTTTCATCTTCTTGTAAAAGACTGCATATAAACTTGTAATGTCATTTACAGTCTAGGAATAACCTCTTTCATAAAGAAAACAGCAATATGTTCACTCCTGGCTCCTTTATCAACCCTCCCTTCCTCCAAGTGTTTCTAGATATCTTTTAAAATATTTGTGCTTGATTTCTAGGCTGCTTTAGCAGCAGGACGGAGAAGAAGAAGAAGTTAAAATTAGATAAATGAGATAAGCTTTGTGTGTACAAATAGGGAAACGAGACTCCAGGTGAGAGAAAAGCTGTGCAAATAGGACGCTATAAGTAATTCAACATATGCTAGTGTCTATATTATGCATTACAAAGGCTTTTAGTTTTAAATTCCTTCCTTTCCTCCTTATAAGCAGTCTGTAGTGTCTTACGCAACAGATTTGATCAATGGCAGCTCCTCCAATATGAACATGCTTATATGAAAAGTGTAGCTTAAAGAGGTGATATTCAACAATCTGACTGGTCAGTCTCACTTTGCCTCCATTCGTCCCATAAATACAGAAGCCACAAAAGCACCTGAGGATAGAGCATGGTTAGTTTAAACATAGTGCTACTCATCAAGCAGAACCATTCAAAGTCATTGTTCCTTCATTCAGGTGAATGCAGCAAAGCCTTGGGTTAATCCATAAAAAAAACTCAATATACTAACCTTTAAACCGTCCCATACTAAGTGCCATGAACATTTTTGGGGGAAATAATTCAGGCCAAAAGGTCTCTTTTCATACTCTAGTTATGTGGGACAACCTCAATCCTGCACTTATGTTAATCCATCGGATGCAGTACCATGCAGCTGGTGCCTGTGACACAGGCCTGAACTAAAGCAGATTTCCAATGATCTACAAACCCGGATGGCATACACCGAGTCTGAGCCAGAGCCTCTTACGCAAGTTCAACCAGCTGTGGCTGTTTGGGCTGTGCGTGCAGGGTATGTGTTTACATAACGCTCATTTAGGCCATTTCACTTCACACAGCAGGTTCTAAATAGAGTCAAAAGTATGCAGACAGATTTTTTCCCCTTTTTAATTGCATATTTTTACATTTCACAGTGAGCCAGGAGCTTAATATAAATGTTTCTTCTTTATTATTCACCAAAGTTTAACATTGGATCAATAAATTTAACATAATCGTTAGTTTAATTTAAATAAAATCATTTATTGATTACAGGCAGTTTATTATTATTATTATTATTGTTAAATGATTCAGTGCAGATATTTTCTCAGAGTCTGATAGGACTATTTCTCTACCTCCTCACTTATCTTTCATAAGTAACAGAGTGCAACATGCAGAAACGACAGCAGATTATTGTAAAGTTCATAGTCCAGTTCCAGTGAATATCTGAACAGAACAGTCACTTTTTCCATGAAAGTGTCAGGACATTTTGAAAACACAAACAAAAAACTCGCCAATGAACCTCTGTGGGTGTGTTTTCTTTGCAGGTAACATTTCTAACTTTTCTCTGAAATGAGAAGAAAAGGCAGGAATGCAGAAGAGCACAAAATGAGAATACTCCAACACTATGAAGATGTCACATGCTTAACACTTTTAAAGTCTGTCCCCTCTATCGCTAGCTCAAACCCTGTCCCGGTTTTTCCCGAGGCAGGGAATCTGGGCCTGATCTGTGCTAAGCCCTGGACTTTAAATCCTTCTCAGACACTGAATAATGCGCTTGGTGTGGGACCACACCAGGGTCATGTCACTTATCTGAGCCCAGACCACAGCTCTGTGTCTGTGTCTGACAGGGGGATCTTCTCCTCCCCCATCCTCTTCTTCATCCTCTTTCATTTCTTCTTAACTGCTGACTCTCAGCTTGGGACTGTGTTTGACCTTTTGCACTCATCCTCGCTGCAGTTAGAATGAGGATTATCAATCAGCTGTGTATCAGTGTTGCCTTTTTATGACTATTGTATTTAACTGGAATTTAAAAAAAAGCTATGGCAAGATTACTAAATCTGAACATTTCATTTTGGTTTTTCTTAATGGTTATCTAGTTTTCAGTACTAGATTCATGTTGAAAAAGGAAAACCTTAACTGCAAAGAAGGCAATATTATACCATGGCCTCCATTAGAAAGTACTTAACTGTTTAAAACAATGATAAATTAATAGTATTTCAAAAATGAATGTTGCAGTTTAAGGTTTGAAATGTAGTTGGTCTGACATAAAACAATATCACATAGCTTTGGCCGCTATAGCAGCTCTAAACCTGTAACTTCCCATGTGTTAAAGAACCATAAAAACCATAAAACTAAGTCAGGCCAGTAGCTAACTGTTCTGTTGCTTCTTTGATATTTAAAAAAATTATAAGAAATGTATTTATTGAATATAAACTAGCTCAACCTGTGTCAAGTGTTTAAAGAGTCAAGTTAGCTTTGGTTTGTAGTCGATAGCTTCAGCAAGCCACATTTACACAACCAGTAGGAAAATATTCCTCGATGACCAGTGTTGGTTTGGATCATTTTGGAAGTGTATTAATTAAATAAATCAATCTAATTTTTTTTACTATTTTGCAGCAATATTTTTAACTTAAGTTTAACACTTATCGTGCTAATGGATTAGGTCACTTTTTGCTAGCTTAGCAAAAACACAGAACATACAGCCTCCATGTGAAGTACAGCTAGTGACTGATACATGAAATACAAGAATCCTGCAGCAATAGCTGTCAAATAAAACTCTGGAGGAGCTGATGCATTTTTTCCAGATAACATGCAGTATCAGGTCACGTGTACCATCTGAACTTGTGCACTTAAGGAACTCCACCTGTTATGTCAGCTAAGTCTGTGAGGGTTTAGTGATTAGGCCTCAGGGTGGATTTTAAAATCGAGACAAACGTTATGCTGGAAGAAGTTGTTCTTGCTGTTCAATTCACTTGTCTAAAGGTTTTGCTTCCAGCAAAATAAGCAGTTATATTTTATCTCACTGCCTCATCAGATACCAAACAGAAACTGAGTTAACCTGTGGTTTGGTTGTTTTTGGTTCCACAGTGATCAAACTACACCATGAACTTTGATTTTTATCATCCCTGCAGAATTGCGAGTCCATCTGATCACTAATCACTTAAGAAGGTTGTGTTTGCGTTGGGTGTTAATGACTTAATTACATAAAACATACGTCTGAGACGTCAGACGGCAAAATTTGAACAAATCTGGAATAAAATTCTTTTTGGTTTTCATTAATAAATATCTAAAATTCAAATTCATAAATGTGATTTTCTGCTATATGCTTTTGATTTGTCAAAATGTAACAAAGTAAATACATGTTTACTTAAAATGAAAAGCTGTAAAAAAAAATAAAACCTGATTTGCACAAGCTAATGACTGAAGCCGACTTCAGCTTTGCTGGTAGTTTGATTCACACGTTTGGAGCAGAAAAAGTTCATGCTGATTTGAACTCTTGGGATGGAAAGCAAATTTAACCAGGATGATTTCAGAAGCCTTACCGGTGTCGATGGCTGACCAGCATTGTTCAGTACCCCATCCACAAGCAGCACATTTTAAAACCAACTATTTTGTGGACAGGAAGCCAGTATAGAGATGTGACAACTAGAGTGAGCTGGCTTCGTGATTTTTTAACTGAATTTTGTTACTTTTTCCACACTAATGAAGCTTAATTTTGTATCTATCTTGCATGCTGTCTCTTCTCTGAGATCTCTCCAACCAGCAAAAGTCAGTCCAAACTGCACTTTTCTCTTATTTCTTGCTACATCATGTTTGCTCCATCAAAAGGAAGCTGTCACATGCTGCTCTAGGATAAAAAAAGCTGTAGTGTGGTTTGTCTCGGGATGCTGCAGGGCAACAACAGTTCCAGGAATGTACATAAGAATTTTAAGGTGGGAAACTTTTATAGTCTTGCATATTGTTTTTAAACATACCTTCTTTTTTTAGGTTTCTGCATTGTGGGAATGCTCAGTGGTTTCACTGGAAAGTGGCAGATAAATGTATCTTTCGCAGCATTGATTTGGACATCATTTAAGCATCTGAGAATAAAAACCTAAAAAAGAAATGAAAACAACAGAGGAGAGCATAGATAAGTGCCAGTCAGTATTCAAAGTTCATTTGTGCATTGTGTTCTTTGTGCATCATTTACTAGAACTGTTCATCTTTTTATAGAAACTCGCGTAGATTCATATCATTCGGTCAAAACACTTCTACTCAGCTAATTTGGATTTATGTTACTTATTCTTTACCACACACTGAGCCTATACCCAAAACCCAAACAGTCACATCACCTGTCAGTTTATAAACTGAGCTGAAGTCTGTAGATGATAAAAGAGCATAAACCTCCAGACAAATATACAAAAACCACACTGTGTGGCTGAGCTGTCGCTGTGTGGGCTTTTCAGTTTTACTGCACCTAATATTTACACAGGGACCACAATATCACATCATTGTGCAGAGGACACGAAGGTTTAACCATTGGAGTCTTTTTGTTTTGCCACACAAAGAGACTCCTCATACGCGCTATGAAGGAGCTTTTTCAACTTCCAGAATGTGCTTCAAATATAACCATTTATTCATCTAATGGTGGCCACTCGAGCACTTCCACGAATTCTTAACATACTGTGCTTTTATTAGTATTCCACCCTTTTCATAACCTCTACAATGTGATTCTAGTGTTTACTCACCCACTCTGAATCGGGCACCACCCACACTCACAAACACTCAAGTTACCTTATGTACATTGCATCATTTATACGAGTCTGTAGAAAGGAGTGCATCAACACCGTGACGGGCAGGTTGGTGCAGAGGACATACATGACGTTTAATTACATAATCATAGATGTTTTCACTTCATGCACTTCATGTGCTTTACGAGCACATGAAGCAACTGCATGAAATGATGGGATCGTATGGTGTATTTTGAAGACAGGAGAGTTTTAAAAAGCAGGGTGGAAAAAGTGGAATTTATGTGGGCTTGGTGAGTATTACATGCTGCACATGAAAGCACAAAAGAAACCATGAGAACTGCTGTCATTTCTAAAACCGAATCTGTGTTCTTCTCATTACTCCTAACATGAGAGCGAACCAACTCCTACACAATGAGCCCGCTCCTCCTTGTGTGCGTGATGGCCCAGTGGCTGAGGACTCCAGCTCGGCCAGAAGCCATTAGTTGCAACATGAGATATGAGAGCAGTGCTGGAGTTTTGGCTTCTCCCCAAGTCACAGAATGTACTCAAACAAATTCCAGCAGCGAAGTTAATACAGGCCAGAGTGGATTTATCTGTGTGTCTCAGATTGCATCTATGCAAAGGAACAAGAAGTCTTCCCACCACTGTTTTTCTACCTTTATTTAAACTGTTCCTTTCTCTGTTTGTTGTATAATTGAAGGCAAATAAAAAGTGTGAATGTGTTGCATTTTTGGCGTTATCTGAATGATCTTGGCACTAAATGGTTTCGAAATGTGGTTGAGACATTTGATTTCCCAGAGGAGAAAGTCTGCTGACTTGTGCGACCTCTCTTGTACTGTCACCAAACATCTGGCTGTAAGTTGTGTTGGACAGCTTATATTTAACAATAAAGGAGCCAATTACAATATGGACTTGCAAAACCTATTTGTAGTTGCTTATCTCCATGGAGATTGCACTTTAAAAGGTTTTTCTTTGTTCATTGTTGTTTTGGTTTATTGCATTTAGAAACTACCTGAAAGACTCGACTCGTCAACATTATGCATAAGTTTGAGTCTTGTCTGTGAGATTTATGGGGATTATTTTGCTTTTGGAACCTCAAGTGGCCATCAGAGATGCTGCATTTTTATTTTTAGGATATTTAGTCCTGGCTCCACAATTGTGTATAGAAGTTTGTAATCTTATACGCATGAAATAAATACACGTGATTTCCTGGACTGGCACAGTATCGTTCAGGTACTCATTGTTAATACGAGATCGGTTCTGAAAAGCAAGTTTGTTTGTGGTTGTTTGTGAAAGAGTTGCATGGGCATTTAGTAGAAACTGTACTTCTGCTGGGCTTTTTGAAGTGGGATCTGTCAGGCATTTCCCATCAGCAGGGCTTCGGACCAGTTCCCTGAACCAGCCAAAGCATACGCACCAGGGTATGGTACCTATCGATGCTAGTTAGACATATTGTCAATGCAGAACCAAGTAGCAGCAGCAGAGGGTGTATTCAGTAGGAATGCAATGGGTGATACTGGTTCAGAATCGGAGAGAATCCACATCATGGGTTGAAAACTACATTCAACCGAGCACCAGAGAGCAAATAATCAGCAAGCTTAAGAAAGTGAAGAGATATGCAACAGTAAAGAGGTGCAGAATTCAGCTTCAGAAGAATCCACTATGTATTGCAGGGGTACTCATTTCGGTCCTACAGGGGCCACAATCCAGCAGGTTCCATGTATTCTTGCTACAGCACACCTGAAACCCAATAACTTGATCCAACAGCCTATCGGGTTCTGGACAATGAGTCATTAATTTGATTCAGCTGTGTAGGAGCAGGAATTCATGAAAAACTTTGGTGTATTGCAGCCCTCTGAGTACCCCGATGTACCCCCCACTGCCTACCATCTTTCATCTACGGTTTTCCACACATCTTTAGCCTAATAGCATCATTTCCCTATTTATACTTCACACGAACAAATCACAACAAATCAGCAATTTTAGGAAAGTGGAGTTTGGCAGATATTGCAATTTAACCATTTATGACCCCGGCAATTATCCTAAAAGCATAACAAAAAGAAATAATGCCTATGCCATAGAAAGCGACGGCTAGGGGTAGATCGACAAACAAATAGTTAAAGAGATATGGTCAAAACATGATTTTTCATGCATAAAGCGCCACCTGGTGGGGAAACTATAAATCCCAAAATTGTGAAATTGAATACAGTTCAAAACTTGGGACCTAAACCTAAACAGAGTATGAAAATCAAATTGTAAAAATTGCTTTTGAGTTATAGTGGTCACACGAAGGATATCTGGTAGTGGGGGCGGTCGGGCTGAAACTATAATATCCCTGATACTCCAGGTTAGGGGATATAAATATGACTACATAGAGAGCAAAAGGTTGCAATCACCAAAATTATCTGCCATTTTGCCTCTGCAACTGTTTCCTAGTAAAGTCTTTCCACTGGAACCAGAACCATGTCCTTCTGAGAGCACCATGTTGGTACAGACTTACTTTGGAGACTGTCTCCAGTGGCCATTTGAGGAACTGCAGTTGCATTTCTGTGTTGGCTTTGCTTTTTAGCCATGGATGCTGGCATTTCCTTACTTTTCCAAGGGCCTTTTTATCTAAAGAAAAAAAAATGGAAACAAATATTCAAGAAGCAGTTGAAGCACACCATGAATTTACATTTGGGAACAAAAGAAAATAAAGGGGGAAGAACAAACCATCCTCTGCTTAAAATGAGTACAGAATATGTAACTCACTTGAATTAATTAGTCATGACGTTCAAATACTGCTCAGCAGGAACTACTGCAGCACTCCCTTCTTTCCTGTGGTCATTTTTTCCATTCATACTTCTCTGAATTGAGGTTAACCTGAGTAGGTTCTCTATTGGCCTTCATCTTGTATGAAAACACGCTAAAATCAGGAAGGTGAGCAGAATCCATCTTGCTCCTTTGTAGGGTCTGGATCAGATCAAACCAGAGATGATTGAAATCTTCTCACAGATATCTGGAAGTTGATTTTGATATAGAAGAACAAACATCACTTTTCTGTGTACAATGGTTTAGATATGAACAAAACAAACAGGTAAGTACATCCTTATCACAGTGTTTCTGTACATTATACTTCAGAATTTCTCTGTAGCTTTGTTCATGTTGTGTAACAGAAACTGCATCCAGAACACCAATAGACACACATCTCCCCCTACTGGTAACTACAACCATTATGGGTTCATGAAGAACTCAAATATAAACTCAGATGTTCTGAACTGCAGGCGACAGCGTACGATTCATGCCATTAACTGGGAGAATTGGGTAAAATGATGATGAATGAACCTTTCAGTAGACTTAATTTCAATTTCCAAATTACCAAAAAATGCTTTGAAGTATGTTTTCTCCCTGACACATTAATACATCTTCCTTGTTTTCAGTTGTTGCCCCAGCAGTTTATCACAATTAAAGAAAATAAGTGAAACATTTCTCAAAAATACTTAATATTCATGGAATAATAGTTGACTTTTGGGCCACATTGCACACTTTAACAATAAAGTCTATGTTTTAATCATAATAAGCAACATTTTATTTCATATTAATCAGGATTGAGTCTCTGAAGGTGGCTTTGTAAACAAGCTACATGTTTCTGTGCAGCATATTGATATTTTTTGGTGCAATTAACTCCGCTACAACAGTTTTATGGTAGAGAGGGTTATTTTTACACAGAATATTTGTACATCTACATTCAGCTTCCTATATATTGGTTTTGTACTTACATTTTCTGACTTTTCTGCTATATACTCTCAGGTTTTTATCTGTACTCCTGCAACAACGCAGACATCCAAAAAAGGATTATTCTGTTTATTCTCTTTAGTGTTCATACATTGAACCAAAGGTTTGACACACTTTAACAGGATGGATTATGGTTTGGGGATATTTCTGTATTTTTAGCAGCAGAACTCTAAATGTTTTCACCTCTGACCAAACCTAGTTCCCTTCCACTTGTTCCACCCTTTTTATTTTCCATGACTGATGCTAGAACAGGTGCTTTGTGGTCTCAGCACTGTGGCTGAAAAGCTGGATGGCCTCTGCTCCATCTCAAAAAGGTAATGATCATTTATCCTCAGAAAAACGGGCCAAAAAGAAGAATCCAGTTAATAGTAAACGATAACTTATATTTACAGTCTTACCCTGAATAGCAGAATGATGACTGGACCAATAAAGAAAGCGAGAATAATTTAGAATCCATTTTATTTTCAGTATTACGCAACATTAGAAGTATAAATATCTGTTAATATACAACATCTATGACATCCATAGAGCTTTTCTTGGGCAAAATACAAAATTCAAAACACTTTTATTGCACATGTTCTAAAAAAAAAAGAAGAAAAAACATAGTGAGCAAGTTCATCTAATACTAGTTTTGCACAGAGAAAGAAAAAGGAAAACTGAAAAGACGAGACGACGAAGAAGAACCTGACGCATGAAAAGACACCAATTACTGCACAAACTCGTGGTTGCACGGGAGCAAAGTCGCACACGGCTCTAAGCGACGTTATCAGACACACACAACGTAGATTTGGCAAATCAACAATATACAAAATATACATCCATGATGCTTTGTAAACAAACATTGAATGTGCTTTGAGAATTTAAATGGAAAATAAAAAAATGACTACGATGGATTTAAAAGGTGATAATGATGTGCTAAATCCACGTTTCCGCTCCTCAGCTCAGCCCTCAATCAGAATGTCTGCAAACATTAAGGTGCATTGTTCTCTCAATACGTTTACTTTATCTAATGCAGGTAAAAATGTGATTATATTAACATTTAAATTTACTGTCATTTCTTAGATGTGATGTAGAACATTTAGAGATACGCTGCATCAAGATCAACAGCTTTTTTTTTTCTTGTAATGTATACGTAGCATATAAGACTACTGTTTTATACAGTCTGCACAACAGAGCAAATACTGCTAACACTAGAGTCCTAGGCTACTCTGGGTGTCATAATTTAAAGGCAGATATATTAATGAAACGTGTGAAAGTAGCTGAAAGTGAATGACAACCTAAAGGTCTAGTAGTGAGTATTTGCATGTAATATGGATGCAACTCTGCAATACAAACACTCAGGACTCCTTGTTCAAGCTTAGCTCAGACAAAGCTTTAAGCTGGCTTGGCTGGAAACAGCATGACACCCTGTAAGTCAAGCACTTTATGTACTTGAACCCTTTTCCACTGTGTCTTCCTCGTGTGGTGGAGCTTATATCAGGATGTGAACGTAACCAACAGGATGGCTACTGTTTTTTTTTTTTTTTTAATTTTTATTATTTTAGAAATCTGTTGCAGCAAATGACTGGTGAACATCTTCAGGAGCGCTCCATCTCATCAATCAAACCAGATATTTCATCATTTTTCTCTCCCTGTAAGCTTGCAAACACACCATCAATAGAAACATTCTTGGGCAATGCTGTCAGCCCTCACAGTTCACATAATGCTACATTATTAGAAATAGCCCAGTTACCCCCACCCCACCCCTCAGTCCGTCTCCTTTCTTTTCAAGTCAATTTTGGAACATGTGAAAACATGTTAGAAGTCACAAAGAGGATGATTCCTCTGAAGAGAAACATTGCAGTAGCTCACTTCAGACCACACAGTTATCAAGCAGAGCATCTTCATTTTGAGCATACAAACATGACACAGCAAAAATCTTTACAAATAATACAAACAACAATCATGTAAGCCCATGTTTCCCTGTTTTACAATGTTATATTTACACCATATTGCATAAAAATCAATATATCTACAGATGCCAGAGGAATGTGAATAAACACCACATCTTGCTAAGAACAGCAAGAAATATTTCCCATAAATCTAAGGCCCCTTCACTAATTTACTTTTTCTAGAACTGGAACTTAATTGTGTTAAAAGTTTAGGTGAGAAGCACAGGATAAGGTGCATTTCCTCTGTGCACGACTGCAGAATAAACTGGATGACACAGAGCAGAACCAATGCGACAGCTGTGAAACTGAATTTGTGTGGTCTACTGCATTAAAAAGACCTCAACATCAGCTCATCCAAGCTTAGAAGTAAGAGTGCAATTCTAAATCTTTCATGGCACCGACTCTTCCCGGCCTCTGTGAGGCTCCTCCCCCCCCCCCCCCCCATGCCCCGACATGATGATTGCACAAAGCGTTCGGCAAGAAACACTAACTTCCAAACATTCACTTGTGTTTAGAGCAAAACACTGACTTCAGAAATAAATGATTACCTACATTCAGACCAACACACACACACACACACACACACTCCTACACCAGCGTGTAACAGCTTGCCCGGTTCTCAAACAAACCACGAATAAAGAAGGCATGATGACGCCTGCACAGATCATTTCAAACATTCTGCTCCATCTGGATTTTCTGCTGCTTTCACTTTTTGTGGCTGGAACTACGTGGCGACTCCTTCTGCTGCTTGCACCTGTTGCTGTCTTTGTCTGAAGCTGAGGGGGGGGCCCTGGATGCATCTCTTTTAGTGTTTTTCTGTGCAGACGGGACCTCTTGAGCTGCGTCTTTTTTCTTCTTGTCAGCTTGGTCCTTCCGGCCAGAGAGCAGCTGCTTGTCATGGGTGCCGATTCGGGCGTCGGGGGCCTTGTTGCTGTCTGGTTTAAGTGTTTCAGGCTTGGGAGTGTCCTTCGATGGTCTGACCACAGGATCGGAGCTGGAGACTCTGCCTGAAGTGACTCCAGTGTTCGGTGGGTCTTTAACTGGTTTGGGGAACACTGGTGGAGGCTGAGAAGACGGTGCAGCGAGAGGTGAGATGACGTCTTTTGGTTTTGGCTCACGATCTTGGCTTTTGGGCAAGTGGTCTTTAGGTTTGGCATCCGGACTTTGCTTACTAACTGGTGCTGGAGCTACAGCAGGCTTTAATGTGGAAGCTGTGATGGTTTTAGAGGGAAGAGGTTTTGGCTTTGAGTCTGCCTCGTCTTTAACTGCTACAGAACTTTTGGGCTGAGTGTCTCCCCGGGTGGGCGAATGTGTCGGCGGTAAGGATTCCTCCTGCTTCATGTCAGCCCTGGCTGACAATGGCGAGGCCTCTTTACGTTTAGCATCACGAGCTGCTTGAAAGTTCAAAGCTGGAGCAGCAGATTCTTTCTGTTTGGAGGTTGGACTGAATTTAAGCCCAGGGGCGGGAGGAGCTGGGGTGTGAGACCTCACTTCTGGTGCTTTTGCCTCCTTTCCAAATGTGGGTGCCACTGGCTGAAGGTCAAGCCTGGATTTAGTTTTGGGAATATTTTCATTTGTACTTGGAGTTGAGCTCTTTAGCTTTAGGGAGGGGGCCACAGTGTTTTCTTTCACCCTGACAACAGCCTCTTCTTTCTTCAGCTCTGAAGCAGAGAGTTTGTGTTGTGCTTTTTCAGCTGGAAAGGTTTTTGGCAGCTGTTCTAAATCTTTCACATTGCCTGTGTTCTTTGGTGACGTGGAAACTTCTGTCTGTTGTGACATGTCCTCTGCTGCACCAGCAGACACAGTGTTATTCTTTTTATTCACATTCACTTTGTCTTTTGTTGCGATATTTAATGAGGTGCGTGTGTTTGCTGTGCAATGGTCTCTTGTTTTTTCTAATTTAGTGGCATATGTGTGGATTTGTGCCTGACTGTAGCCCGTCTGTCCAGCCAGCTTCACAGCTGATGCGTTGAACTGCACAGCGTCCCCACCAGCACATGCTTCACAGATGTATTCTGACTTGGAGCTGCTGGATTTCCTATCCAATTCAGAAGCAAACACTGAAATTTGTGGCTGTTTGTTGGAGGAACAGATTTTTAGATGTTCAGAAAGCACGTTCTCTGGAGCTTGTGCAGAAGTAGGCATGTTCCCTACAGTCACCTTAACAACTGAGGTCAAGCTGGAATTCTGTGCAGCACTTTTTTCTTCTTTCTTCTTTATCTGATCTGTGTCCAAACCAGAGTTTGTGCTCTGCCTCTGAGAGCCAGGTAACAGTTCACTGCCAGCCGCAGCTGGAGTCTCCACTTGTGTACGAGTTTTAATATCTACCTCTAGCTTTGCTGAAGTCAAAGAGACTATAGTTTTGGAGCCGTCTGTGCTCAGTGATGCAGTGTGTGTTGTGACTTCCTCCTGCTCAGCTTCTTCTTCCTGATCTTCATTGGTCACTTCCCTTATGGATGGTGTTTTTCCACAGGAGGAGAAGTGGGAGCTGTGCCGAGGACCTCTGTGGTCATGAGCAAGAGAGGAGGCAGCCTTCACCGTGGTTCGGCTCTCCTGTTTGACAGTGAAGGCCTCAACTTTTAAGGATTTTCCAGGTCTGTCCTGTGTTCTCTCACAGCTTCCACTTATTCTGATGTCTGAGGCAGTGCTGTGAGACGGCTCTTTGGAGACAGTTATGTTGTTTAAAAAGGAAACAGATTCAGGACTCGAAGAGCAAATAAGAGGGCTTTTTACTTTGTCAGCAGTTTTCATTTGGGGGACGGTTATCTGTCTCTCGGATGGGCTCTGAAGCCAGATTGGAGCACTCACAGAAACTGTGTCGCTTGTGTTGTCTGTTTTAGGTGAACAGGTTTCTGTTTTAGAAACTCTAGGCCCTGAAAGCAAACCGATGTCCAGGGTGCCCTCTAGAGGCTTTAGGGAGGAGACATGGCGTCCCTCGAGTTTATAGTCAGAGGATGTCTTTCTCAGAGGAGACTCTGCAGAGATGAGCTGGAGCTTTTCCACAGCGCTCTCACCTCTCCCAGAGAAAAGTTTGGGGGCCAGACCTTCAGAGCTGGGGTGAATAACTCCCTTTATGTGGTCGTGGCTCATGGCTGAGTCCAGCTGGAGGCTCTTCGACCTCATGGAGCCAAAGTGGAGGTTCTCGTGGAGGCCGGGCGATAACCGACACATGCAGTCTTCTCGTTCTTCAAATGACAGTCTCTTCCTGGTGAACTCGATGTTGGGAGCTTTAAAATCCAGCCTGTCTGGCTTTTTGCTGTCTTTGCCCTGACGAGAATGCTGCCGCTCTGGATGGACAGAGCAGGGAGATGATCGGGGGGCGACTTCGCTCTCACTGCTGCCACCAGAAGTTTCACCAGCGCCCTCAGACACACATGTGGATAGTTTTTTGTATAAGACATCTTTAAGGGTTGCACTGGCAGCTTTAGCTTCCAGAGGGCCCGACTCTGGGCTGCTCTGAGCTTTGCTTTGACTTCGGGCCAGAAAGCCTTCATCCCTCTCATCACCACACAGCGGAGATGAATCACATTCGTGCAGGGCGTCTTGTTTCTGCAGAGACTCCCTCCTCTCACACCAATCCTGTCTCTTCACAACCATCTTGGATTTAAGTTTTTCTTTGTCAAGCTCCTCCACAGACTCCTGCCGGCCCATCTTACGACCCATTGGCCTCTTTAAGCATCCCTGCTCAACAGGACGAACGCGTGTGATTGCCAGCGGTTCACCGGCTGTTTCATCCACGCTTTGCCTGACTGTGGGATCTCTCTCCCCACTTCTCGGCTCCTCGTCATGCTCCTCTTCTTGGGTCACCTCCAAGCTGTGTTTTCTGGGACACAAGTGCTTCTTCTCACCCGTGTAGGACGGGGACAGCTTCTCTTCTGACTGGACGCGCTTAAGTAGGGGCGAGCGAGGCGGCTCAGCACTTTTGGGGCAGACAATATGGCGAACTATTGTGGGGGGCGAATGTATCTTGGCGGGGAAGGCTTGGGATGCTTTTGAAAGCGCTACAGAGTGCCCACTAAGAAGAGGAGAGGGAGATCGCTGTGGGGATGTGGGCTGTGGGGTAGGTGAGGGAGTGCGGGCCAGAGGAGAGAGGGGGATGCTGCCGGCAGACTTGCGGCGCCCCTGTCGGAGCCTCTGACCAGGCAGTTTGGGGCCGAGGCCGTGCAGAGTACTGGGCCGGATGTGGCCCGAGCCTGCTGGGGAGTTTGGAGCACTGGAGCTGGGAGAGCTGCTCTGGGAGGAGTTACCACCTGCAGTTCAAAAGCATGAACAAAACAAAACATTAAGACAAAACAGTGGAGAGCAGGTGCATTTATCACACTGTCAAACTTTTTCTGAATCAAATTCCAGATTTTATCACGATGAGATAAAATCTCCACCTGACTGAGTGAAATCTGGTGCGGGGCGGAAGGCGGCGGTGGGGGATCGAGGGGAGAGACTGTGGGTAGGGGAGCCAGGGAGACTCTCACCAGATGATAGAGAGTGGTTGAGGGAGGAGAAACTACGGCTTGTGTGAAGCAGAGGGGAGGGCTGCATGGCAAAACGTCTGAAAAGGGAGCGCCGCCTGCAAAGTGAACACACAGAGAAACATGACATGACATTTAAAAACAAAGTTTTTATAAACTAAAGCAGGACATCACAACAAACTCAATCCTTCAATGTTATCCGTCTGCCCTCTAGAGGCCAGCAGGGGACACAGCAAAGACTACAATTTCAAGCGATTCATCGTCTCATCAGAATTCTGTCCTTGTTAGTTTTATTTACTTAGTACAGAACCAAACTCCTGGTTCAGGGTGATATGTGCACATGTGCACATAACTTAAATAATGTTTTTTATCTCTTTCTCTCTTGGGAAGTTTCCCAAACAAGTAAAATGTTTCTGCAAAATCTCAGAGCAGCCTTGAAAAGAACTTTTGAGTGCTTAAAAAAAAATGCTGTTTAATGCTTCCAGTCTAAGAACTCTATAAATCATCTTTTAAATATTTCCATTGAGATCAAAGAACAGAAATAAAGAGCAACTGAACTATCCCAATATCCTAATACTTTGTTGTAAGAACCCCAGAACCGTTCTGATATGTTGCGATCAACTGAATTATTTCATAAAACATAAACCAACTCAGATGAGAGAAATAAAAGTTCAATCAAGTAGTTTCACAAGTTACTTATGCATTACATGATAATAATTCTGTTAAGTGATGCTGTTATGGAAGAAACTAGCAAGTTGAAGATTTTAAATACATTTTAGGGCTCAGTATCCAAGAACAATTCGAAATGTTGAAATGGTGAAACTAGTTGCCTGTAATATGTAATATAGTTGCCTCATGTATTGCTGCTTTGGCAGGTTGTGTTGAATGTTTTTTTTAAGCCTGTTATGAATTTATCAGAGTAACGGAGACAACAGATGCTGCTGCAGTTGTAAACACATAAACATATAAAACGATGTACCTTTCTGGAGTCTTCTCCTTCTTGGGCTTTTTGCTGCATCTCACCATCTTGCTCTTGTAGCTGTTTCTCCTGGCTGGACCAGTTTTTATAGAGGTATTTTCAAAGGGGGTTGTAGAGATGGCCACTTTACTTCCACTCTGTGTCCACAACAATATAAAAAAAACAATAATTTAGGTGTTTATCAGCAAATTTTTACTTAATCAGAGTTTAAAAAAAAAACGCTAAACTCTGTTACCTTCAGCAGAAGTTCTACCACTTCAGTATGAACAAGACCATGAACCGGCTCTCCGTTCACATGCGTGATGAGGTCTCCAGCTTTGAGTCCTGCTTTGTGTGCAGGTCCCCCGTCTTCTACGTTCTGATTAACACAATAAGCATTCGGTTATGTTTGTATTGATATTAACTCCGTAAAACATCCCCTTTCTCCCCCATCTAGTGAAGCAATGTATACAGAAAGGTTAACAAAAACAACAATAACAATGATAACTTTACAATATAATATAATATCTAGATGGAGATGCAAAGACAAAAACAATTCACAGAAATATTTTAAACTAAATTGTAAAATGACAACCAAATGTTTAACAAAAAAAAACAACTACATTAATAAACAAAAACAATATGAATAAACAAAAAATAAA
>JBAMHX010000021.1:4397126-4409674 GCA_037177515.1 Pseudomugil tenellus
TATATATATATATATATATATATATATATATATAGTTTTGTACATGTAAATTTTCAAATAACACAGAGATTAATTTTGAAATATTTTACTATCTGCAACAGACTTAATATATAAACATACACACTAAAAATAAATAAAATGGATAAAAAAAAACCCTAAATTTTCTGTTTCCAGTATTAGTTCAAATATTCTATAAAAGGTTTTATATATGTATGACCAATTGGACCCGCAGATTTTTCATGTGAGCATTTTTTTTGGTTAAATTTGAATCTTAAATTATCTAAATTTAAAAAAGATTCTTCTTAAACATTATGAGTTTCTCCAACAGCTACATGTGACACCAAATATACATTTTCATAGACATGCTGAATGTAACAAAATACTTTTCCTTCCAACACTTAAAAGTGTCAAAATATTTCTCACTAATACAGCGCTATTCTCCCCCATTCACACACAGCCTGATAGGCACATTGGGGGGCAACTTGGGGTTCAGTGTCTTGCTCAAGGACACTTCGGCAAAAAATCAGGGGAAGCCTGGAATCAGTCCAGCAACTTTTCGGTTGAAAGACGACTTCTCTTCCTCCTGAGCTACACTCACCCAAATATATTCATAATTATACAATAAAATCATAACCGTTTGTCTAAAAACAAAGCTGAAGCTATCAGAAGAAATGGCACTAAGCTGTTTAAAGATTTGGGAAGTAGGGCCAAGAAAGAGTGTTGTTTTTACAAGAAATCATTGAAAATGAGCTTTTGTGCGCCTGTAAATGCAAGAATATTTCCTGCAGTGAACTCTGGAGAGCCCAGGTCCAGTTTAAGCTTTGGCTCCTGTAGCCAAATAAACCAGCCAAAGAGCGAAAACCTGAGGATGTTGATGTGGTTACAGGAAGTGGGAACTTTCAGTGAGTTGGTGTTTTCTCACTTGTCAGGTTTGAGATCTCTGTGAACAATGCCGTAGTTGTGGAGATACTCCAAAGCCAGGACGGTCTCTGCAAAGTACATCCTGGCCATATCAACAGGTAGCGGACCCATGTTCTTCAAAAGGGTGGCGCAATCTCCTCCTGTAAAAGATCAATGCAGGAATGTCACCAGTACGCTTCAGGACAAAATGCAAACAACAACAGAGGTCACAGAAACAGAGTAAGTTGCTTTCATATGCAGCACTCGGCCTGACCTTCAACATACTCCATCACCATGCACAGGTGTCGTCGCGTCTCAAAGGAGCAGTACATGGACACAACAAAAGGGTTTTCAGCAAAGGTGAGGATGTCTCTCTCCACAAAGGCCTGCTGTATCTGATTCCTCAGAATCAGGTTCTGCTTGTTAATCTTTTTCATTGCAAATCGCTGCTTAGTTTCCTTGTGGCGAACCAGATAAACAGCTCTGTGGACATAAAACAGTTTAAATCAGTGAAAAGACTTAAATTTTGGCTGATTGTAAAGAAAAAATGTTCTAATTGTGTTTTGGAGGAAAAAGCACAACAAGAATCTTACCCATAGGCACCATTACTGATGAGTTTTGTCATCTCAAAGTCCAATTCGCAGGGTTTTCTTCGGGACCGCAGGGCTGTGCTGAGGCTGTGAGACTGAGGCCAACAACAAAGAAACGGTAAATCAAATCCAAAAGATAAAAATCTGTATTTCACTGCTGTCTTTGGCATAGATGCACTAAGTCAATACAAAAATCAATATCCGAGCGCTTACAGAGTCATCCGTTTCAGGGGTTTCTGCAATCCCGCTGTCACGGCTGGTCAGTTGAGCAATTTCTAAACAGAAAAAACAGGAACAAATAAATAAAAACAAGCCGAGCTGCAGCGGTTTAAACCCCAAAAGCCTTGTTTTTGAGTACATTCAAGTCTGCAGTGTATTTATTCAAACAGATTCAACCTAAATGCTGAGGAACCAGAAACCTTTAAATGCCATAACAACACTATTCAGACTTCATTCATCAATTAGCTTTGAGGTGCTGACTCCAAGATAACCTAAATTGAGGATAAATGAGGCGAAAAATCTAATCTAGCGATAAAAATACGTGTCGAACAGTTGTTTAGAAAAGACAGCATTCCAGAACGAGAAGTCATTAAAGCAGCTTTTACATTCTGCCTGTGTGTTGACATTAACGTCCATGTGTGCAGTTTTATAAAAGAGGTGTTTGCTTCATTTTCAGAGGACATGTAAACACATTTACACTGCTATTTAACATCTGTCCGTCTTTGGAGATTTCCTTCAGGCACGCAAAGTGCTGGGCAAATAAAACCCGGGAGTCACTTGGGGGAAATGTACAGAAGAGTCAGTTCGTGCGGATCTCTGTAGTCTGTGGGGAAGCCATTCCTTTCTAATTAGTCATAATGAATGTTGTTGCTTACTGAATCTGCAGAGACAGAGGGTCATTAGAAAGACAGAGTTCTCAGCATGGGACATTAGTGAAGACTATCTGTATTTTAGGTTCCTCCACATGCTGAAAGCTTCATTCCTTTGCAGACTTGTAACAGGAACTTTGCTTTGCAGGAAATATAATTAGTCCAGAGTGTTTAATTAAATAGTATTTATTAAATAGCAACATTGTTCAAGTTCTTATGTTAAAAATAACATCATTTTCATAACACTCATGGATTTGTGAGAAGATTATAAATTAAAAGTGAGTTTGTAATTATCTGCTTGTATTCAGTGATGAGAAAAGCAGCAATAAGCAGTAAAAAGGAAACCTGAGGATGTAAAATACCGAAGCTTCATGACATCGAATCATTCACCATATAATATTAATAGACCTGAAACACAAAAGTAGTGAGGGTTCGGAGCCCTTCTTTTTTTCACTTTTAGGATCTTGTTAACTCATTGACTGCCACAGCTTCTGGAGCCGAAACGCTCCATAACACTGCTGGCGATATGACGCTCTCTGCTCTCACAGCGACTGGCAGCCAATGAGTTAAAGACTGGTTTGCATTTTCCTGATGCTGACACACTGAGTGCCTCTCGTACCTTCCAGAGGATCACGCGTGAGCCCCAGCTGGCTGATGATGTAACGGGGAATGTCTGATTTGATGCCCTGACCCTCTTTAGCGTGTCCTTCAGCAGCTTCCAGGAGGTGGTAAAATTCTTCAGGGTCAAACTCCTGAAAATGCAGCAACTCTGTTCAGTAACAAACTCTATTTTTATTCACATATAAGAAGTGCAAGAAAATGCACTAAAAGAAAATATTATTATGCTGCAGAGGTTGAAGCATAATGTTATCTTCCACTCAACATTTCTCTCTAAGAGGAATAAAAACACAAATGAGTTAAACATGCTGTAAATGTAAACATCTCATAATCCACTGCTTGAAAACTAAATAAAAATAAAAAAAATATTTAAAATATATCCACTGGCTAAGCCACCCTTTTAAAACCGATCTAAAATGCTAAATATGGAGCGATGCAGCATCATTGTGTTTACATCTATGAATATGTAAATGAGCTCCTGGTCTATCTACACTGCTCACCTGGCTGCAGATGCTCAGCCTCGACTTTGATAATAACTGTAGGGTTATTGCAAGTATTGGGTCACATCTGCCTTTAAATTTCATTTAATGCTACAATGCAAAGCTTTAAAAACTTGATTCTCATTGAAGGAGGCATTTCAGGGCCAACCTGCATCAAATCAAATTTCATATATTAAGGGAATTTCATGCAAAAAGCAACACAAAGTGCTTTACACAACAAAAAAATTTATGAATGTTAAAAACAGAACAAGGCTTCTGATACTAAAGCATTTAATAATGTAATTGATTAATGAAGCAAATAGCATCTAAATTACACAAAAGGCTGCTCTGCAGTCAGTGTTTGCTTCGTTTCTTCTTGTTACTGCAGTAAGATGATGGTGCAACACGCATTTATTTAGCATGTTAACAACTTGATCTAATGAAAATACAATCACTTATTATTGATAAATACTAACTTATAAGACTTGTAATATATACTTGTAATATATACACTTTACATGTGCACACAGTACCGCGCTTAATTTATCTTACAATGTTCTTTTTGTAACAACAGAATTTCACAATATTCATATGATAATACATTTTATATGCAGATTCAGTTTGAATTATATTTTTTCACCTTAAAAATGAGAAAAAACAAGACTGACACATTGGCTAAAAAAGTGGATGAAACAGAATTTAAAGCAAATAGCTGCTTCTGTAAATTTAGCTGAAGTTATTGGCAAACTGGGTAATATACAGCAATTCATGCAAATATTCACCTAAAACCTCTTTAATACTCTTATTTGCAGCTAATGTTGTGTACTTCTTTGTTTGATTTGGTTCCATGTTTCAGCTGATTTATTCTGTCCAAATGGATGCAGCGGATTTCTAAATAGTTGAATAATTTCAGGGTAGAAGGAAAGAAACAGTTTATATGTAAAAAGTTTGGGGATTGGATATGAATCGTACCAGACATTCCAGCAGCCGAGCAGGTCGCGCGATCACGATGAGGATCTTCTTCACCACCTCTCGGATGAAATTTACTTCCTCGCTCTCTGACCTCTCTGTGGACTACAAAACACCAACATAGGAAAATAAAATAAGCAAAAGCAGGTATAATAAGAAGGAAATTTAAATATAAAGTGTAAATATTAAGTTTTTATTTGTGTCTTGGGGAAGAGTATCTGAAAGATCTGAAAAGTTGTGATCTTCAGCTTCTCTGGAGACCTTCTTAAAAACCCTAAAGGTCAGACTGAACCCGTCTGTTGCAGGATAAAACAAGCCTCCCATGCAGTGCTGCTTCTTTCATTGTCCACACAAACATAGTAGCAATTCTCAGCCGAATATACATTTCCAAACGCATCTTTTGGTTCTCACCTCTTGAACAAGCCTCTCCAGTTTGTCAGTGAGTTCGCAGAAGTAACTGGAGGTGATGAGTCCTAACCGGCTCTTTTCCAGACAGTCGCGGGCCAGTTCAATTATCTGATGGTGGGCAAAGCCGAGCACGCCATCTGCCAAAGGGAGCACGCTCTCCGGAGAATTGCTGCGGATGATGTCCTGAATCTTCTCCTCCATCTGAGCTGTGGCCTGCAGAGAGATGGCACAGTGCATGTTGGGTAATGCACATGGACTTGGTCTTAGCCGAGCCACCATTAACCCTCACCTTGGGAAACCGCTCCTTGTAGACGTGATTCATCATAATAATCTCATGGTCGTAACAAGATGGAGATCTTCCAGGGCTGAAAGAAAAATCAGAGCAAAGTCAGTAAATAAATGGCTGCACTTTTTATGCGCCTCGATGAAATATCTCAGAGAATTCAGGACCTGAGACTGCGTGAGCGGGGTCGCATGGCCGTCGCTCGGCGGCATTCATCCCCGGAGATGCTCTCGGTGCAGAAGTGCTTGGAGAGGAAATGCAGTTCATCCGGCGTAGGCTGGAAGGGCAGCTGGTGCAGTTTCTCCTGTGATGAACAGGATGACTGGAAATGAAACAAATATATATTCAACATGAAAAGAAAAAGAAAAGGAGATGGAGGGGTTTTCTTCAGCTTATCGGTTTTAGATGAGAAAGTCGGCACCACTCATATCTGTTTGGTAAACATGTGGCTGCTGTGAATGACCAACTTTTCTAACTTATTTACTATTTTAGATTTAGCCTTTGGTTGACTGAAATTCATGACATACAAGGCTCATAAGATGTTCTTTGGGTAATTTTGTTACCTGTGAGTTTACAGAATATTAGATTATGGAGAAACGTAAGACACTGATGGCCAGCAAGATTAAGACGTTAGATCGATTGTATCTCTTATCTTACCTAAGTTTGCCAGACTAAGCCAAGAATGGCACTATTTTTTATGAGTCCAGACTTAAACACAAGTTAATCAAATTATAATTTTGTAATAATTTGCAAGACTTTCTTCTGGTTCTTTCTCTAAATTATGAAGAGAAAGCTACAATGATTTTGACAAAGTTTCACCAACTATTGTTTAATAAATTAGAAAGCTCTAAATGGATAAAAAATTACATTGCTAATAGTGATTTTAAGCATTTCAAATGATTTCCTTTCAGTGGAATGACTATGCAACAGAATCCAGCTCACATTACATAATATCAATATAATATTAAATGAAAAACAAAAATAAAACTAGACTTTTATTACTGTTAAGACCTGATATAAAATATATTGTCTGTAGCTCCAAAAAACAAAAACACTATTTGGAAGTGTTTTGTTTGTTAATCACTGCATAGACAAAGTCAAATACCATTTGTTTTATTTCAAACTGCTCAAAGGAACCCAAAATCTCTGATTATATATGGAAATTACGGAAAAAGCAGAAATCCTCCTCATGGCTGCTTTATTCAGTATTCTCATCCTTCTTGACCAGAGTTTGGCCTTCAAGACACTCAATACTCCTTAATAGACTGTCCTCTATCTGCATTTTGCATACCCAGCTCAACTGGTTTCATTCTTTTTTCTCAGGCCGCAGTTTAGCCAAGTAAGGTTCCTCAGTTCTCCCCCTTTTACCCGTTATACCTGGTGTGCCCCAGGGTTCAGTCTTGGGGCCACTTCTCTTGATCATCTATCTCAAAGGCTTTTTTCCAGCACATGACATGTGCGAGGGGCGGGAGCTCAAAGTTTGATGCCTTGCCATGAAAAATGAAAATGATATAACTCCTACATAAAACAAGATATCTGCATCAAAATTGATAGATACGATGCCAGTCCCACTCTGAAACGGTCTATATGTCAATATTTGATTTATGAATTAGCCACGCACCCTGGCGGCCGGAAATGATGTTTTTCACTCAGTCAGTCAGTATTTTGGCTAAGTAGACACAATCAGGTCCAAATTGGATCAGACAGCAGAAAACGTGTTGGTAGAGATCCAATGAAAACTGTGACGTCACAGTGAAGTTCAATATGCAGCTGGGACATCATCAATCACCATAATCCCTCAATTTTGATACAATAATCATGAAATTTACAGAAATTACTCTGGGCCAGTTCCTGAACGGAGTGATATGACAATTTCCTGTCTAAGATTTAGCCCCACCTAATGTCAACAGAAAGTGCCTTTTTCTACTCGAGAAGGTCATTCTCCACAGGAATTGATCCTAAACACTTGGAACTGCTTCACTACATGTCAAATCCATTCATGATGTAGGAGCAAAACATTTTCTATGACAAATATAAATATGGCACATGATGGTCGGACGCCATTAAAAGGAAGTACCTGTAACTCATACATTAAAAGGTTGATCTCAACAAAACTTGGCATGAATAATGACACCCATGCCAACTCATATAGGGGGAGGCAGTGGCTGCGTAGGCTGAGTGGCGCCGTAGGTGCCAGTACCTCTAACTCTGCTTGCGGCTTTAATTTCTATTGTTTCCTATTGCCATTTTATCGCTTTATTGAAGTGACCTTTAGTAACCTGAAAGGCGCTTTAAAAATGTATCATTACTGTCAACATGTGTCAAAAAACTCAAGTTATTATGTAATAAAATTAGTAACTGATCTAATAAACCTAAAGTTAAACAACAAATGATGTCGTGGAGTCACAGTAACACATGAAACTGGGGTACTAAACAAGCACATTTACATACAAGGAAATAAAGATTCCCGGGAAAATAAAATGCTTCCTTCAGATGATATGAATGGCAGGAAATACACTTGCTGACCAAAGACCACACAAAATGAATGAGTACAGGTCATTTTCAGTTCCCTTGACACACTGTAATTCCTGTAAATGCGTGTTTGTGTGTACATTGTTAATCAGTGCAAGCGCCGACCATTTCCTATAAATGCTCAGTCAGATGTTGCTAAAGGAAGCAAACTGGGACAAAGAAAAATTAGGGAATGTGTTTGTTAGTTTGCATCCCTCCTTATTAGGTCGAGTTAAATCTACAACGCAGAGTTTATGACAACACACATAAAACATATGAAAGGGGGTGTAATTAAGAGTTTCAAAATACTAAGCCTGAATTGGGATGAAGTATATGGCAAGGAGGCCAACTTTGGTCCACGAGAGCTGTCCTGCAAGTGTTGGGAGTTTCCCTGCTGCAACAGACCTGATGCTCATCAGACTAAATTAGCAGACTTGTGCAGAACATGACAACAAATAGTCTGAAGTGTCTGAAAAAAGTGTGAAAACTTCCTAGCAATAATTGAGAAGTGTTTCCATTACCTGATTTTTTATTACAATATTTAGGTTGGGGGTTATTCTAGGGGTTATGGAAACGCAGCTACAGATAACTAATGAAATAAATGGCACAATAGGCTGTTTTGTTTTTGTTGTCTATTATTAATGCTGTAAATCCAGCTGATATAAAACTCATGAAAGTTTTATACAGATGATGGTGATTGGCGAGTTAACCATTAATTTAGTTTAACATTAATAAATATTTTCTATTAATGTAATCTTTATTGTATATAAAATATGAATATTTATCAAACAAAAAAAAGCAAGAAAATTTTAATTGTTAATTTCTTTTGGTGTCTCTATTGGTGTGTATCTATTTGGTGTGACTATTGGATGTTTAGCTGAAACCAATTGGATGCATTCAGTTTCTCTCCAGATGGTGCGAGTGTGTGATCCTTACAGAAACAGTGGAACTGGGTGTGTTGGTTCCATATCCAGAGGAGGGAAGAGAGGCCAAAGACCAGCGGCGACCATCAGCCCTGTCACACAACAGCAACATCAAGTAGATCAATGACTCAACAACTCAAGCAGGAAGCTCTCTAAAATGCCATAAAGTGAGACGGAGTTAGATTAGAATAAAAACAAGGTCTTATTGCACCATGCTCATCTCAATGAAGACACTCCCATGTTTGCATTGAAAAGATGTGGGAACTGTTCTGAAACCTGAATGATCACATGGTTGAAGATGAATTACCTTTTGTACTTTAGTTCACAATGAATCCTAGAAGTAACTTCACACAGAAACTAGAAGGTAAACAAATGTAGAGCTAAAGCTGCATGCCAAATACATGTAAAATAAAAATGGAGGGTTAAAGGAGCAATCTACTTAAAGGAGATTGGTGGTGGTCGGGGGTTAAACTATACTGTGTATGTTCAGAAAAATGTCGGGGATAACTGTTTGAGGGCAAATGAAAGCCTAACTTAAAGTTACCTGTCTGCTCTGTGGCAATGACTGTGGATTATAATAAAAATACAAAATTACATGATATCACATTAAAAAATTGTGTCAAAATAATTGTGTTATCAATGCTGAAATTATAAGCAAAGGTGAATATTTACATGTGTGCTGGCAGAGAAAATAATAGCTTGGTCAGTTAAGTTACCTTCGTGCAAAGGAGAAATGAGCAGAGGCACTGGGAGAAAAATTTCTAGGGCTGTCTTGTGGGCTTGTTCCTGCACAGAAAAGGGATGCAATACATTAAACAGGAGAAAAAGTACAAGCAGTGTATCAATAAAACTGGATTTTGCTTTCAGTTTGCAGCCAAAACAAGGACAAAAAAAGGAAAACAACTGGCTCCTGCTTTATCACACAGTAGATCATTACAAAGTTGTACAACACCAGCCATAAATCTCAGGCCACTTAAGCATTAAATAACTTCTTAACATAATAACTATAAGGCTCTGACTCCAAGCACATATTACATCATGTATATTCTCAGAGCCAACGTTGCCCTGTAATGACCAGAGGCAAAAAAACCTGCACTTGGGTACTTTTTGCCATCTCAGTGCATCACTTTGCATCAGTATTTTGCTTTATGGTACCATGTCACATTCTAGCAACCAGATATCAACACACTGGTTGTTCTGAATGTCCGACATGGCTGATTCAGCAAAGGAAAAACTAATCAGAGGAAGCGAGGATAAGAAAGAAAAAGGAACAAAGCGTGCTGACTTTTACTGACTGAGAAGAGCTCAGAGGAAAGACAGGATGCAAAAATGATGCTTAATTAGCATCATTATGGTGGCACAGTGAAAAAATTGGCTAAAATGAGTGTTTTAATAATTTTGGAATACAAAATAAGATACGGGTTTGGTTATAATAGTTTTGAAAGTTTTTATGCTGTTGTGCAACAAACTGGTACAGATATTTAATCTGCATAGAAATAAGTCACACCGTGATGATGACAACTTTCTTCTGGACTCTTGTTTAAATGTTTAAAATGCATCTTGGCTAAACTACAATAACACATTAAAAATAAATTATTTATTAACAGATTTGATCCATAAGAGCAAAGTGCGACACATATCCACACATCCAGTTTGAGACATCCTGGTGAACACAATGTGATTTTTGTCTGATGCGTCTTAATGGATACCAGTAAGAAAAAGTGGCATTTTCTGCTTAGTGCTGTCTGTTAGGAGAAATTAGACTGTATTTATATGAATTGGCATATTGCATGGTAATAAATAGCAAATATTCTTTTAAAAAAAAGTAACAATTTTTAAAGCATTTTGTTAAAAGGGACAAACGAATGTCATAAATTAACTTTTTTATGGGTGAGACAATGTTTGATTATGTCATTTACCAGTTAAAAATAACTGTCAGATTATTCATTTAATAGTCTTTAAAGCTTCATTTCTATAACTCAAGTATTTAGTACTGTTGTGAATAGTATAAATAAAATAATTGTATAATTTTTTTCTTGAATTTGTGGCTATATTTCAGCCCATTTTTGATTGAAATATTTGATCAACTAAATATTAACAAAGTAATCTTGTTTAGTTTTCCAGTTTCTTTTATCCCTGCATCCATCTACATCTAAGTCACTATGAAAGCATATTTTTGTAAGCAGAATGGCAGTCATCCTCTCCCACAGAAATGTTTGTGATAAATAAAAGTGATCAGCAGATCTGTAGTAACATTGATGCATTCTTCCTTTGAACCTGCTTCGTGTTTTTTGAAGCAGATGAACAGTGATCAATAGAAATGACCTTTTTGAACCAACAGGCAGACATAAGGCTTTGAGTTTCCACATCCTTGATGTAAAAACAAACCAAATGGTCCAGTGTTGATCAAGCATAATTATAAAACGGATGCTTGTGGAGACCAAAACAGATTACTGATCACAAGCTGCAAAGTCACAAAAACAGAAAACACAACAGAGCCACAGAATCGTGTTAGTGATGAACGCAGCTTATCTGACTGTGTTAAAATTATAATTTCTTAAAGAATATTTTGTCTTTCACTGGGAATCCCGCTGGACCTGGAGTGACCCTTTTTTCTAAGCATTTTCTGGATTTTACAGGATTTATGGGGGCGTTTATAATCATGAGTAAAGCTAAGATCCGCTACAGGAATATTTAACATTATTCTACATCCCCAGCTTATATGGCTGCCCTGAGGAGACGTTAGTCTTACCTTTGTTGCAAATATTACGTCTGAGCCACAATGTGACGTCATCCCAGAGCTGACCACATTCGTTAGAACCGAGGCTGCCAGAGTCTGAATCCATCTTAAAATCTGGCTTCCTCGGTCAGGTTGAAACGCAGACTAAACACTACGAGCTGCAGCTCTGCTTTCACCGAGCAATGCCAGGAAATAAAACGCCCTGTGGTAAATGAGGCCTCCCCTCCCTCTACTCCTATGCATTTCCTCTCTGCAGGCCACCACTTCCTCCCCCAAAACAATCACTGCCTTTTATTTTGTCATTGTATTACTAAAGCTGACCTGACAAAATAAGAAATACATTTATTATTGCCCGTTTCATTCATCGCTTTTAATGCAAGTGCATTTTGTAGACAATATTCAATGTAGACATTTGTAAATATCAGAATGAGGCTCCAGGATAAGAGCTGACATTATGATATGGAGAAGGACTGATCTGAACATTTTCCACTGTTGTTTTTCCTACATTACACAATAGACTGCATTCCTGTTGGAGAACATGGTGAATTAATGGCTCCTCCTCTGCACAGCCTGTGGAGAAGTTTCTAACTCGGGGGAAATGCAGCCCTGCTCACGCATTAGATGGCATGAACAAGCGCTGGACATGAACTTACCTGCAAGAGATGAGAGCGGAGAATGAGGTCGTGGTAAACCCGACGACTGACCGCTTCCTATCAGGCTTTTTCTGTTGCTCGTTCTACAGCTAAAAAACACAAGGATGCATTTTAGGTAGGAGAAAGCAAACTGTACAATAAACAGGACATAAGGGGAACCATAATATAGTGAGATAAAATGGCTGAAAAAAAATGAAAAAGGAGTTAGGAGATAGAATAGATACATACATAAGAATAAAAAGGTTCAAAAGAAAGACAATAAATGAATAAATGTGGGTTTATAGAATAAAACAAACATTTTATGTAATTTTCCTTATTTATCCAACATTAAATCTAGAATATAAAACTATTCATTTTGATTTGCTTCAAGAAAATAAACTTGGAAATACCTTTCAGTGAACAAATTTGTTAATTTAGATCAAAAAGAACGGAAAGGTTTTTGTTTGATTATTCCTCCCCTTCATTGACACCAGTTGGTGTTTTCCTATAAAGAGCCGTAAAGCCTGATTGGTCACCTTTACAATAACATATAATTTATAAGTATTAACCTTTTGTACATTGAGCGCCACAACATGTAGGTTTTTATATAGATCTTACAATATATA